>JAYDZE010554626.1:0-13191 GCA_034509125.1 Monilaria moniliformis | reverse complement strand
AGTTAAATTGGCTCCGCCGCGCCGCCTACCCACGGCCAAAATTACGACCGACCAACAAAGGGTAAGGCGGTCAGGCTTCGAGTAAGAGAAAGAAGAGCGAGAAGGGGAAAAAGAGAGAGACGTTGGCTGAAGCGAACGAGAGTGATGGAGCCAAATGCGACAGTGGCGTGAGGCGAGGTGGAGGAAGAGAGGGGGGAAGAAAGAGGGACCCGTCGTTGGTGGCCAAGTCAGAGAATGGGTCCTCACCTTTCGCTTCGTCGAAATGTGTGGTTCCGAGCATTGTTGTGGGGAACGAAGAAAATATATAAGAGGACGTCGAGGAAGGAGAGTCTGGTTGTGGCGAGGAGGGGCTGCCGTAGAGAGAGAGAGAGAGAGAGAGAGAGAGAGAGAGAGAGAGAGTGAGTAGGGAGAAGATTGTAGAATATTGCGTGCTGCAGCACTGTATTGCAGAGAGAAGACTGTAGGTGAGTTTAATTAATCTCACCAAAGTGGTGAGATTAATAAGAAAGGTAGAACAGTACAAAATGGGTACTTTAGAGCCGGGCCTAGATTAAATTAGATGCGGGCAGATTTTTATTGCGGGCTGATATTTTCATTTATCTTGCCTACCAAACAATAGTTTTAGCCCAAAATAAAATTTATCATTAGCTAGTTTTTACTCTTTTCTTATATAAATCTCTACAGCTCCCGTGCTGTTAATTGGATGTATTAATTTTTTGGTGCGTACACTATTTTATTGCAACACACAAAATACAATGTTTACAGCAAGCCCGTACTAGAAAACTTAGCTACGGACTACGACTAAGAAAAGCTGATAACTAGATATGCCGTTCAAAAAGCGGGGGAACAGAGAGGCCTCGTTAAAGTACCCCGTGCCGAGGAGAAAAGAGTACCTGCGCCCGAGAGCAGGCCGCACACACCAAGAAGGGAGCAAAGAACCCAAGGGATTGAGGACAACAATGATGGGATCATGGGAGCACGCTGCTCAAAAATTGCTGCAGCAAAATTGACGCAATTCAACCTCAACACCAACAACAGCAGCAGCTAGCAACCAAACATGTATGAACACCATAACTGCAAATGAAGCAATGAATCAACAAACATTTCTGGGCAGGAATGATAAAACAATTATCACCTGAGTTGCGGCATCTTTCAAATCTCAGACGGTAAAACAACTCTTAACGGATAATTCAACATAGTATATTGATGAAGGAATCTTCGAAATAAGCGTACCATATAATTGGATTTTTGGAAAAGCATGCGCAAGGCGCAAGCTAACTTGTTGAAAAGTAGGGTCGAGGCAATGTATATCGCCAACAAATACTCTCAACAGTCTACATTTAAATGGCACTTGTCCTTGCCAATGGAATGTTAACTATTGGACTTTCTTGAAAAACAAATGGCGGCCTTTCATAGGCAAGAGATTCTGGAGGGTAAAAGCTTGCCCGCCTTTCAACAACAATGAAGTGACGCGTCCCATCTATGTCTCTCTGGCTACAAAAAAAACTTCTCCTTCTCTGCTATCTTCATGGACAACTCTCTTACAATATCATCAAGGTAACAAGTTTCCCATTTCTTGTTTGGTCTCAAGCGACCAACTAATAGGCAAGTGGAAGTCCTTTTCATTTCTTAACAATCTTCTCCTCGACCTTTTCTAGTTCAGGAGGGCAACCTTGTTGAGAAAATGTCTTGTCACATAAAAGGTCCCAACTATTTTTATCACCAACAAAATCCACAACAATTGCAGAAGAGCCCAAGTAATCAACCAGTTATTGTTGCCTTGTTGTTACAACAATTCGGCTTCCTTTACCATTTTCAGGAAAGCAAAACTGTATCTTTTCCCAAACCTCCACACTCCATACATCATCCAATACGATCAGATATCTTCAACCACATAAAATTTTATACAACTCTTCACCTACTTCGTCATCACTTGTATCCGTTTCTTTATCGGATCTTTCTAGGCAAGAAACTGCTTGTAAAAGAAAATCTCTTACACTGAATGTTTGAGAGGCAGTAACCCACACACGTTTATCAAAATGCTGCACCATAATAGGATTTTCATATACATTTCTAGCAAGACCCATTCCAACGATGGGGAGTATTACCCGACCAGAATAATGACCAGTGAGCTCATCCAAAAGCTGCGTCACATAGCGTTCAAATCCCACCACGGTGCTAGTCTTGGCGGTTGCAAGAGGAGAAGCTGCTGTTGCTGCTGTTGATGATGATGGAGGAGGAGGTATGGATTTTATGAATGCAATATCCTCTTTAACCTTGGTAACATTTTCCTTGATAGAATTCATGTCTTGTATTATTCTCTGCAGATGGAGCAACATTGACAGGCTTTTTCCAGTGGATCCACCCACGAACTAGATCTGCTGCTTCGACTTCGATTGTATCTTCAGCCTCATGAGCTGCAACTGAAATTCGCGTCATCAAATCTTCTGCTTCTTTGTTATCTGCATCTGGATAATTCTCCACAAAATCTACAAAGAAATCAACCATTTTCCGAAGAGATTCAAACTGGTAGTTGTCGAAACGGGTGGAAAGGCGAGGATGAATCTGGATCTGATCCATAGTATTCAGTAAAGAAACCAGAAATGCATAAGCCGGTGCTGCCGCCATCTTTAAACCTAATTTCTTACTTCTTCTGCTGCTGCTGTTTGAGTGTGTGTACGTGTCAAGCAAGTTTCATAAAGAAAGGCCGCAACAGCTAACTACGAACACATTGACTTGATTCTGGTTCAGAGGTGTTTGTTTGTTTGCATGGGAAAATATATCTTTTGCCCTATCTTTTCTTTTTGTTTTTCTGTTTTAATTTATTTTCTCTTTACCAGCAAAATCAAACGGAGCATGAACGAAAACAGGATTATCAACGAAGAGGGGATTGATAGTTGATCAGGTATGAAGAACAGAATTGAATTACAGGAAAGAAAGAGAAGCAAGAGGAGAGTTCAATCCAATAAAAGCTATGTGGAAAGTCTAATTTGTATTAAAAGCAACAACAAAGAAAGAGTACAACTCGTTTGTGGATCACCTGCCTTGCCTCTTTTTAAATTTATAACAAATTAATTGAAGTATAGCCCTCAATTTTCTTCCACCGCTGTTCTAAGCTAAAGCTACCCAATTAATTAAGCTTCATCTTCGAAAAGCTTAATTTCTTCAACTGCACATCCCCAACACAATAACCGCCATGAAATATGGAGACAAGAAAGCTGAACCGTCACTCCAATGGTAGCTGAACCGGACGGGCGACGGCGGTTATCATGTCCGTATCGACGCGCACGCACATGTGGACGCCTTTAACGGCAGCAGAAACGCCGTTGTCCCAATCCCGGCTACTATCACTTCACCGCCGTACTGCGCGGCGGCAAAAGAAAACGAGGACACCAGTGGAAGCAGTTTCGAAAGGCTATTTCTTGACCTCAATCGAAAGCGAAGAAAGAGGCATGATGTAGTGCACTACAATAGCTTCGAGATACAGGCCATAACGACCGTGAAATCCCGCTATCACACGGCTATGAGTCGCATGATGATCTTTGGTTTAGCAGCGTAGCACACCGGTGGAAGAAAATTGGGGGCTATACTTAATTAATTATTATAAATTTAAAATAAAGATTTTACGGTTAAAATAATAAATTCATAATTATTTTTATTATATTTTTAACCAATGGGCCATAGTGAAAAAAATTAGAGACTATATGTAGAATTACCTTTTAATAAATGAGAGACTAGCCCAATGGCCCATCCAAATTGGGCAATAGGCCCATTATAAGTTTAGAGGACAGCTTTACAAATGGTTAGGTTAAGCATATAAACATGTCCCAAAATGCTATGCAGCAGAGAGCTGTTGATAACTAGAGTAAATTTCAACATAGAATTTTAGAAGAGAAGAGCATCAACCTACTAAGCTCAACAAACAATGTCCTTTTAATTACTTGATCACATAGATCTGAATATCTGATCTGTTACATCATTAAAACAATAATTCCATTGAATAGGTCAAAACTAGCACATTATGTATAACTAATTTCATAATGTAAAACATTGAGATCCAACAATATTTCTGTCGAGACATAATGTGTACATTTATGATCAACGATTGCGATTTTTTATTTTTATTTTTTTTAATATGATATTCAACATTTGCTAATAAAATTAAAATTACGGATAAATCTCTACCGATATCGTGAAAGCTTTTGATTGACTTTTAAGATTTACAACCATTATGCAAAAAAAAAAAAAAAAAAAAAAAATTGATCTGTAGCAAATTATTGAAATAAGTGCTGTAAATTTGAAATTTCCAGAATGAAAATAAATCCCCAAAATCTATAATACATCAAAAGTTTGTTGCATATAACTAAAGTCCTAAGATGTAGAACAACAAAGAAACGCCTCTATATGTACAAGAAACTCTAAACCAAGAGCTCGATTGCCGCCAAATCTTTCTAAATCAATTTATGCTTAACCCTTTGAAGATGTTTTAGGAGCTGCAAAGAAAAAAAAAATAGTAATTACATAATTCCAAATTAGAATATATGAATATGCATATAATTGTGCTAAAATAGTATAGAAAAATCTAAAATGAATATAAATAAACATGATTCTCTTACCTAATCCAATAGCCTCTGAACTCTTCATCAATCTCACTCTCTTACATGTCTCAACAAACATTCTGCGCAAAACCAAGAACAATATATACATTAATAAAATTTGAAAATTAAATAATTTAGGATCAGTAATATCTAGATCTCAAATCAAGGAACAACCTCGTGTTTTATTTTATTAGCCGGCTATACAAATTTAATTTCATAACAAAATAAAATTTAAAATTGAAATACGATGAATCTCAGAATATTTGAGTTAGGTCGAATGGTAAACTTACTTCCAAGGAACATCTCCAACCAACATCCAATCCCCATCTCTATCCTCATAAGTAGGCACATATTCTGCGCCATTTGCAGAATCCACGATCTTCCTCTCATTCATAACATTACCTGAACCCCATAAATTGAAAACTAAAATCAAGGAAATCTATATTTTCAATATTAAAAAATAAAGAAATAAAATAGAAAGAAGAAAAACTAAAAATGAATTATTTTTATGTACTTACAAATGGTTAAGCATGTAAACATCTCCTCCAATGCAGCCAAGAGTTGTTGATAACTAGAGTAAATTTCAAGATCAACTTTTCTTAAATATGGAGCTCCATCTACAGCTACTTTCACATATTTGCAGTTTTTCATCATGTTTTTTCTGTAAGATCTCACCGGTGGCCACCCCACAACTTGTGCCCTATAAATCAACAACATGTTTCACGTTAATAATCCGGAATTAGCAATAACTTGTGTATCATAACAGTTAATAAAAGTTTGAGTTTCATCGTATTTCAATCTCATATTTCGAGTATACGTTGACGAATGAATAGAGGAACTCGTGTGCAAAAATACAATTACTCACTTGGCCGGAGGCGGTGTCGAGACACTAACTTCGTCGTGATGGCAACTTGCGCCTAGTTTTAAATCTACCATATCGCCAAACCCGCGCTTGGAGCCGGACTTGGGCGCCGCGCTGCCGCCGCCGGGTAAGCCCAACGTAAGCTCTGTTTTCAGGCAGCCGGAAAATTCCATTTCCGACAAAATGCTTCCTATTTCCGTTGACATTTCAAAGAAACGAACGCTGTCTGAATTTGTGGGATTGCGGGATTTGACTATTTCTGGATTCAACCTTTTTGCGTGTTATTTTTCTTTTTTGTTTTTCCGTGTTTTTCAGAGTTGAATGAGAGGAGACTGCGATATAAAGAGGAGGAAACAAGACGTCAGCGTTTGGGTAGACGATGGACCACTATTCGGTTAACGCGTGTCAGATGATGAGCGATTTTGATTGCAAGTGGATTTGTTGATCTGTTGTGATGGTAAGCGTGTGGTTGTGGGTGTGCGTGTTTTGTGATTTTGAGTGCCTTTCGACATGTGGGCCTACTAGGTACGATTTTGTCTTTTTATATTAGTAATAAGATTAAGGACCTCTTTTATTCTATAGTATTGGTGTAGCTGGTCCAGCCAAACCTAATAAAATAAACTAAAATGACCTATAAGTGTTATTTGTACATGGGTGAAACTCGAATCAGGAAACTAGCTAAATAATTTTCTGCTATATTTAATATTACATAAAAATTAAATAATTAAAATTTGCATTGATAACAGAGATAAATTAGAAACTTAAATATAATTATCCAATAAAATTTTGGAAGATGACATTTAGTTGACGAACAAATTTTATTTTCAAATAGAACACTTCATTTGGGCACCGGATATCTGATCAACAAAATTTGTGGGGAAATCTGATCAAGAAAATTTTGATTAATTGAACTCCTTTTGTTTTATAGTGTTTGCTGATATTTTCTTGATTGCATATTATCATTTATTATGTCTCTATTTAGGCCTTGCTTGATGTTGATAATACATAAATTCGGGATTCTTTTTAAAGTTGGGTGTCTTTTGTGAAGTGGCAAATTCTTAGTGAATTTTAATTTAGATAGATGAGTGCCTATATCAATGAAATTATGTGTTCAAAGAAAAAAAACAAGAACATATAAGTATTCAAATAAAAAAATTTAATCAGGTTGTCGAATAGCCGAATGGACGGGTACGGGTACCCGACTCGGGTATCAAGTTACCGGATATGCTTCTCGAGTCGGATATCGGGTGGCGTCATTTCGCTCATTTTGGGTACATATACCCGTTTTTTCGGGTCGAGTACCTAAATTTCTAGCCCTAACTGAATGTATAAAGTCATTGCATTAATATTGAAATTAATTGTACTATGAAAAAATAAAATTAAACTAAATTTCACCCATCATGGAATTCGAACTCTGGTGCTGCATTCATCCAACAAGGAGATGCATCCAATAAAAGTTGGAAATAGTTCTCCGTTTTTATTTTAAATATGAATTTTCATTTGAACCTTTCTATATATACAGGGTAGGGATCCGGTGAAAATTGATTTTTTTGTGATAAATAAAAATAGTTAGCAAGTACATAAAATCAACAAACAAGCACATAAAAATCAATGAATAAAAACTGAACGAATAAATATGAAATTTTAACCCCCTCTAGGATTCGAACTCAAGTGTTGCATTCATTCAATAAAGAGATTCATCCACATTAGCATTTTCACTTATTCTATTCTTATATATATACAGAGAGAGGTTCAAATAAAAATTCATATTTAAAACAAGAACAAAAAAAATCATATATAGTCCCTAGATCATGAAGATCTATAATAAATGCATCAATTTGTTGGACGAGTGCAACATCACATCAAGGTTCGAATTCCATAAGAAGCAGAAAATTTATTTAATTTCATTTTTTTGAGTATAGTAAATTTTATTATGAATGCAATAACTTTATACTTTCAATGCATTGTTTTTTATTACTTTTAATTTTCATGATAAAATAAATTTTTATATTAATTCATATATATGTATCTCTGTGTGTGTGAATAGATAAATGTGTGTAGGCGCGCACGTATGTGACGTAACGTAAATAATAGATAACAAAATATGCATATATAAGTACTATGTACTATGTAAATATGCTGGGGCTACATAAGATATACTAGTTCGGCGGGATAGGTCACTAAATTTGTTGTTAATTCCATATAAGTTAAAAATAAACCATTTTCTTTGGCACAAATAATCTCGTGTAAATCTAATATCTAATTGTTTAAAGTCATCCTTAATTAATATTGGGCCACAATTTTTGTCTCGAGCTCTATACATACACAACCTATCAAGAAATTAAATACATGATTATCTGACTAACAATTATTATTTAATTTTAGGGATTTTTGATGAGTCGGTTTCGAATCGTGAAGCGTAGAGGTCCAAAATATATACTACCACAACGTAGGTCAAAATATTTGCCTTTTATAATTTTTTTAAAAATAGCCTTTTATAAATTTACAAGGCAAAACGTAACTCAATTTTAGGTTATTAGCTTCAACTTAACACAAAATTATATTGTTTGTGTGGTTTTCTTAAGAGATAATGTTGGACAAGAAATAGTAAATTTAAATCTAAAGGGGCAATCCTTTCTAATAAAAGGCCTTAATTCTCATTCAATTTACTACTGCTTTTCTGGAAAACTCCTTAACCTTCATCTAACTTCGATTCCATCTCTGGGGAATTGCATACCTCTCGTCTAATTTCTTGATTGTACAATGAAGAAAATGAATTAAAAATGATCCATACAATCAGGATCATTATCCCTTGAACTATGGCGTATCAAAGATCATGTTTGATTCTGATTTGTGACATTCTATTTTAGCTAAAGAAGCATATTAGTGAATATTTTTTATGTAAATAAATAATATCATAGTTTGAGTAAATTCAAATCCACAACTCGTCTAATATAGTATTCCTTCATTCTGTGTTTAATTGTCAAATTACACATACTTGTAACATCAATCATGACAAATGCACAACAAATTGACGATGAAGCGCAATTTAGTTGGTAAGATACTTGTCATCCAACTAATAGATCGGAGATTCAAACCACCACGACCACGAGATTAAATGGGAAACCATTATTATTCATCTTTTATAAAAAATAAAAATGCACAACCAGTTATAAATTTCAAATATATTATATAAGGATAAATTATGAACTATATCACAATTTTACTCTCAAGTTTTGAAACGAGCCACTTAATAGAAAACAAAAAAAAATGAGACACCTAGGGCAGTATATTTTTATTCTTATATAATTTTTAGACAAGAAATCTGAAATTTGAATTTCATAAATGCTTTATATATAGTTGGAGCAAATTACACATAAATTTTCATGAAATTTGTATAATATTTGCTTTAAATAGAGACCATGGATTACTCTTTATATAAAACAAATTTATTATCTACTGAGTAACAGTACAACTAAAATGCATTCAGGATTATTTTTTACAACTATATGCATAATTATTTGGCCAAAATTTGTGGAAATAGAAGAGGGTGCACGGAGAGAAAATTAAAGCGCAGACACAGAGAAAAATGGACCCCGTGCTTGTGAGCAAAGGTCGAAGGGCGGAGTGGGGGGCCCACGTGTCTGGGCAAAACAGGTACAAAGTCAACAAAAAAATGTAAAAGCATTCAAATAGTGGGGCCCGGTTCCGCATGTGAACCTGTTGCTTTGTCGGGTAATCAAGTTCAATTTACTTTCTCTCTCCGCCACCGACACGTGGGCGTTAAGGGGCGACTTGCCGCCCGTCGCCTTTTCCATTTAACCGTCACTCCCAAGTTCAGAAATTTAGGGGCAACTCTTCTTTACCGGAGTTTGCGGGTATGTTGACGCGCTTACCTCTATTTCCAGGCACCTCTAGTATAATAAAATCATACAAAAATAAAATAAAAAATCTAGTATATATTTGTTGTTTTTGTAATTAACTTTTGTAATACTCAGTTCAATTTAGTTAATAATCGTCTGAAACAAAAAATGTTATAATATTTCAAAAGAAACAATTTTATATTTCACGCTCTATAACTAAAACAAAAATGTTTCAACCATATTTTTCAACACCAAATTATAAAACGATGGGTTTAAAAATTTCACTTTTGAAATGTTGAAAAATTTTGGTGTTATGTCTAAGCATTGTAATATTTTTTGTATTTTGCTTAAACTTTGTAGATAATATGTAATTTCCAACATCTTATTTGACTATTATGGTTGCAATAAGTGAAGTGTTAAATTTGTTACCATTGACTAGTGAAATCTTGATATTTGCATATTCTTGAATCGATTTAATTTACCAATCATGATTATCTGTCACAAATCAGTTCAGTCTTTAAATAGAATATGCGGAATATACAAAATAATTGAGTCTATTTCCGAATTTGGTTAGACATGGGAAATTATTGCAATTGGAAGTTTATATTTACTTGATTACAATTGGAAGATTAATTGTGCTTTATATCGTTAGTGAAGGATATCGGCCATCAGAATAATTGCCACCACCTTTCAAAAAGTATCCAAAATCAATGAAAATATCTACCACGATAGCATTTAGATATTTAGAAAGCTCTGTAGAGATCAAATAGAAAATATGAAATATAATTTAAAATAACTAAGAGGAAAAGAAACTAATATTTTGTTCGTGACACCATATTAGCAAATGTACAATGCACCAAATAAATAAATAAATATTGCAGCTTCATGTTGTTCCAGCAACGTGCAAGTCGTAGTCTCATTCCACTGTTGCGAATTCCTCCTGCCTCAATTTACTAGTTCAAATTACATGATGTATCTGTTATTCTTAATGAATACTTTATTCGTCCGCAAAATATGTGGAACTTTGTATTGGACTGAATTTTAATATGAATTATTTGGTAGATTTTTTTAGTGGAGAAATAATCCCACCATATTAAATTAGTATGAAGTTAAATGATGAATTTTTAGTGAATTAGGAGTGGTTGTGAGATTGAATAATAAGAACTGAGTGTCCTAAAAAAAATACTACACTTTTTATGGACGTTGAATAAGACAATTTGTGTTACATTCTTGGTGGATGGAAATACTAGTTTTCTAGCTTCCTTCTAATCGAATTATATTTCTACCATTTCATTTGATTAATGTAAAATACTTACAATATTACAACACAACCAGAGGCATAAACATAAAAAATTGAAAATGAGACATCTTTTTCTTTATCTTGAATTTGAGATTTGGAAACTCATTTTTTATGCGATTTAGTCCGATGATGATAGAGTCTTTTGCACATTAATTTGCGTAAAAACTGAGAATTTGATGATTTTATAAAAACAAAAACAAAAAAACAAAAAATAAAATATAAATGGTTGGTAGAGCTTAAGAAATAAGCCTCTCCATAGCTTCATGTGACTCCATCACTAAACACCCCAATATTCTAAAGATTTGATTTCATATAAACTAAAATCTTCTCAAAATAGTATTAATATATATATAGTTATCATATTCAAGTATATACCGATCGATCAATACAACATACCATCATAAAATAAAGTAGTAAACCGAAGCAGACACCAACATATTACCAACAAAATATGCATCAAACTCTAGATTCGATTAGGAGACACCAAAATTTTTATATATGGATATGGGGATTTGACAGCACGACAAGGAAACATGTCTCCAATTATTTTATATTGTGCTTATTTCGCATTTACAATTAGCAAAAGCATTTGAGATCGGACTTCATGTTTATGCACTCACTTAACGAATTTAAGTAAACTAGTTCAACGAACTTAACTAAACCCAGCCTCGATGCACCTGCCATTTTTTAATTAAAAAAAAAAAGATCCTCAGACCACATAATGAAACGGTGTGCTTTGAATATTTCGAAAAGAAGAGTGGAATCTAATCATGGGCTAAGTTAGTTAACTACGAGATACTTTATTTTTTCTGACTTTTATTTAAACACAACAGATTTTATTAAACAATGAGAAAGAATGTCTCTTGTACAAACGACAGTTCATAAATGGATTAAAACTTAAAAGCATGAGCAATGTAGATAGCAGTTCTACGTCTGGCTTTGCATATTTTGATATACGCAGATCATCAAACTAAAATAAATTAATTTAATATATTAAATAAAATTATATATATGGTCCACAAGTTAGGAGTCTTTAATTAAATCATCCGTTGATAAACTAATCACCATCTAGACACAAACAATTTTTTTTTTTAAAAATTAGTTAAATCATAAAGGGAACAAGATCGTATAATATTGATATAGAAGTCATAATTATAGCTTTAAGTGAGTGTAATGGAGTTCAAAATAAATCAGCTTTTCGCTTTTTAACTTTGTTCTCTGTTTTCTTTTATTTTTCTATATATGTCAATTGATTTGGACTTGAAATACAATTATTTAAGCTTACATGAAATTAATGTGGCGACTTTAACAACTTATTTGATTGCTCATAAACTCAAAGTCTAATCAAGCCAAACATGAATGGAGCTCAACTGCAGCTCGATATTTCTATATTTGATTTATCAACTTTTAGTTACAAATTAAGTTCAATTCAAAAAATTAAAATGTACATAAATTGTATATACATAATGAGTTTTTTTTAATATTTTACATTTAAATCAATTTATAAATATTAATTAATTTAAAATAAATTAATATATTACATATTTACCCTTCTATAATAATTTTAAAAAAAAATTAACTTTTCCAAATCAGATATTTGCAGATTTAGGAAAATATTAAATTTTCCATTGGATATCTACATATTTATCAAACCAATTTTTCAATCATCTTTGAAAATATAATAAGGATAATTTAGTAAACGAATAATATAATTAGTAATAAAATTAATTTAAATAAAATCAATTCAGTTCAATTTATAATATAAAAATATTATGTGTGTACAATTATGTATATTTATCTTTTCCCAAAAATTTAATTTCATTAATTAAATACAAAATCATATTTGGTGACATACATGAGTAGATTAACGAGATTCCAAGTAATCTGCTCTAATTTTAACAAAATCACAAATATATCAATTGACTTTACAAAATCAGCCAGAAGATTAGCGATATCAATTTGTGTGTGAGCGATCAAACTCTTGTGATTGATCAGAATCTCTTGCACATCGAATAGACTTTCATTTTATATATTTATTAAGTTCTGTCACATAACACATCTAATCTGTGAGATTAGTTTTGGTTGATTACAAATATATAATTTTTAAGTTCACAGAATCTGCTCCATATTAGATTGTGTTACACATAATTGCTAATTTTTTTTAAAAATCTTTGTTCAATGTTCTTTGAATGTAAATCAATCTGATTCTCTCAACAATATGTAAATGAATAAATTAAGTATTGCAGTGGAAGTTAATGTTAATAATAGAAGTTTTAATTCGATTCATGCATGCACCAAACAACAGCTCTAATCCAGCTGCATGAAACAGATAAAGTAAATTAATTATCGACTTCAATTGAAACTAATTACCCAAAATACAAGTGGTTGATTAATTGAGTGGATGAGGATTTAGGTCTAATTAATTTAAGGGCAGTGATAAATTTACATAAACGTATATACATAATTGAGACAATTTTGTCATTTTCATAAGTTCCAAAAATTAAGGAATTTACCTATTTTAACTAAATTTTCATTTTACCTAATCACCATCCACGTTAATTAAGGAAG
>JAYDZE010554615.1:0-13191 GCA_034509125.1 Monilaria moniliformis | reverse complement strand
AGTTTATGTAATATCCTTTCATTCACGAACCACTCGATTGAGCCTAGGATTTGCCATGTGTCTACCAAATAGCTCAACCACTTTATCTCATCTTTATTATATGACCCATTCGATCATATTCAATTACTTTAATTGAATATATCATTGCACTGACCAGTGACTTAATGGTCAAATAATATAGATAATTTGAGTGCTCTCTCAAAATTCCAATCGAGGAATGAATTCGATTCTTTGCTCAACTATCATTTTCATTTGGCTCATAATGTACCCAACACAAATCTGTGTCTTGATCCTCCGCATGGAGGCAAGCGTTGTACAAGGTCAAACTACACCACTCAACAAACAAAATGAGTAATGACATCAGGTCAAAGCACTATCACATACTCCACATACTAATAAACAATAGACACTGAACAAATAGTTTAATAGTAGGGTATTACCAATACTCTCCAAAGTACCTATATATCCATGACGGCTCATATCAAATATCACATAATTGTGAGAACCACTATATTCTCTAAGAATGTGATGGAGACCACACGCCAACCTATGACATTTCATCAACATCTATTTTTTTATGATAATTGTTTATGGCTATTTTAGAATTACAATATATCATTAGTGTCTCACAACACTAATAACAATCGTAATTCAAGGGAACATATATAAGAATAATGACAAAAAATCACAATAATTATTTTGATAAATGCATAAAACTCATAGAAATCAATTTTTCATAGAGTATGATTCAAGTAATGATGTCTCATTACAAAATATTTCTAAGACATACAAACCTTAAAATCTCACTGATTCAAAGCCAACAACCAACATGTCTAACACCTAAGCACTTAAAGTGTTTGTTGCGTTTTGTTGTACATACAAACATGGTGAATGGATCAACCAAGTTATTAATAGTGGGTACTTTTTCTAATTTTATACAGCCCCTTCTATAAATTTTCTATTCATATCTATTAGCAATGGTGGTTGAACCTGCAGTAGTATTTTGGAACTATTCCATCTTACTGCACCACCATTAAGGACAAAACATGTACAAACTGAGACTTATAGTCATCACTACCTGCTTTGAAACTAATATCAGTATATCCAATAACTAATAGCTTTGGTTGTCCACCATAAACCAAGTATTATTCTTTAGTTCATCTAAGGTACTTAAGGATAGTGTTGATAGTTTTCCAAAATTCTCATTGGAATTTGGCTGAAATCTACCTATCATGTTAAGTGCATAAGGCACATCTGACTCAGTACATGTCTTGGCATACATAATAGATACTATAGCCTTAGCATATAAGGTTTTGTTTATGTAATTCATTTTATTGTCTTTAGAAGGATAACCCTTCTTAGACAATACAATGTCATGTCTCATTTGAAATATTTATTGTTTAGAATTCTCCATTGAGAAGCGCCTTAGCAACTTGTCTATGTATGTTGACTGTGATAATTCCAACAACCTAATTGGTCTATCTCAAAAGATTTTTACACCAAGTGTGTAGGAAACATCACCTAGATCATTTACCATAAAGGAAATGCACAACCAATCTTCATGGATTGCATCATTGAACAATTGCTCCCAGAATCAAAATGGCATCGATGTATATGATAAGGAAGACAATGTTTATATTCTTGCGTTTACGATAAACGCATGGATCTTGTTTGCTTCTGACGATATCAACAAATTTGATAACCTTGTCAAAACAGATATTCCAATTCAAGTTCGCTTGAGTCCATAAATAGACTTCTTTAGCTTGCATACTATATCGACATTTTCATTTGATACAAAACCTTCAGGTAGTGTCATACACATATTTGTCTTTGAGTTCTCCATTGATAAACGCAATTTTACATCCATTTGTGAAATGTCAAAATCTTAGTATGCAACTATGGTAAATAATTTCCAAATGGACTTGATTTTAGCGACAGAGAAATGTTTCATCATTGTCAATCCTAGTCATATAGGTTTGTACATCGTCTTCTGTATTTATCTTCTTTTGAAGATTCATTTGCAGTATATGGGTCAAAACCCTAGGTGGTAATTCAACTAGTTCCCAACTAGATTGAAGTACATAGAAGCCATTTGGTATGATGGCCTTCAGCCACTTTTTCGGTCGATGTCTAACATTGCTACGGTATAGGTCTTAGGTTTGTCATCATCTGAATCCACTTCATCATTTTGGTTCTCAACCATTAAATTTAGTCTTTCAGGTGCACGATGATTCCTTCGAGGCCTATTGAGTTTGTTTTTGCATTTATTTAGGTTAATTATTCTAGACGTGAGAAGGTTCCTTTGCATTGAGTGTTTCAACACTAGGATATTCTCATGAATTTCACTATGATTCTCATGAGGTTGAGATAATGAAACTATTGTATAATCTTGTCTTTGATGCATCTCATTGTCTTGAGGTGACCCTCTAGAAGTCTCTCTTTATTTTTCCCTCCCAATAGATCATCAAAAACTCCCACTCATAAGTCCACTCCATTGGACAAATTCTCATCCTCTATGATATATTGTGGTTCTTGAATTTCTTCAAGATCTATCATGTTGCGACCTTGTTACTTAGAGACAGCAATGTCAATAATGGGCCAAGCTCCATAACCATACAACTGCATCAACAACCTACATGCATAACCTAAGGCTAAGGCATAGCAACTTCGCGACCCAGAACTGCATTAGAAGCAAACAATGAGAGAATGGTCGAGCCCGACTCGCTGAGCCCAAAGTCCAAATAGACCGACGTCCCGCGACTGACCCGGCAACCTGCAGAAAAGGGTTAGTGTTTCCGCTTCGCACAGCAGCGCCGCCGCCGCCTTTGGTCTCATCCTCTTTTTGCTACCGCGACGTTCTTCGGCACCCAATCTATGCCGACAGCCGAAACCACGCCAACGACAGCCAGTGCCACCACAACCGCCACCTACCTCCGATGAAACCACGCCAGAAGTCTGGATTTGTCAAACAACAACTGCTATCGCACCGGAACGATTTGTGTGAGGGGTTCATTACCGAGCTCGCGCCGCACCGGATGTCGAGTCTTGCACCCCCTCTGCACGCGTCACCTCCCAGCCCGCGCCTATCGTTGCTGCGATCTGTTGCCGTTTCCAAGGAGACCTGTTGTGGCTCCACCATGAGCGGCCTTTACAGTTGGTTGCAGCGTTGTGCGTGATAGGTCTGTCAGTTTTGAGCCGAGCAGACGACAGCCCTCCGGTGAGCGCCTTGTGCAGTGCCGATTGTTGCCCCGTCGCCTGTCGCTGGAATTCGGGCAATCCATTACCCTTTTTCGGTGATCAAAATCGAACACAATATTCAATTTTCAAATCCAATTTCGTTTTTCCAGAAATCCAATTACAAAATTCAATTTCCAAAATTAATCCACATAAAATTAAAACACAAATCAATTATCTAATCGAGCCCCGAGCTCTTATACCGCTGTTAGGAATGCTTGTCATCATCTAATGATTATGCAGCGGAAAACAACGGACAAGAATGACATATATAGATTCATAACTGATATTGTGAGCTGAGCAGTAAATCACATAACTATTAAAAACACTTACTTGTTCTATAGTTTGAATTCCACGGTTTGATCTAATCCTGACATCCTGCTGGTGAATACACTACTTTCGATATCCACGTGTATGCCAATCTGATACAAGAACAATTTTCTATACACAGTTCAATCTGAAAAAGATTGGAAATATCTAATTGAACATACATATTATTTTCTAACAAAAGAATTCAGTTCTTACGTTCTAAACATTCTAAACTGATTAATTCACATGTTATCCTCATTTCTCTACAATAAAAAAATATATACTAATTGCTCCATGGGCCCAAGACCCATGAGCTTGTATATCTTTTGTCTGTATTAATTAATTAATAATTCGATTTTAATTAATTAAAGTTCAATATCCTAATCTAGTCCATATACCTTTCAAATAGGTCATAGGTCAAGGTCATTTATCGGATTAGAGTTATGTTCGATTGAGTTGAGTTGGGTTGGATTGGGTTTGGGTTTGGGTTGGGTTGGGTTTGGTTTTGGGCCAGGTCCTGCCGACATGACCATCGCATATACTAGGGGTGCTCGTTTGTGAGTATTTGCCTTCCACCAAAAATTAATTCATTCTCAATCTCTTATATTTCATAAAACCTTAATTAATTTATAATTAAGATTTATTAATTCATAGTTCTGTGGTTTAATTGAATCCTATAAAATAAGATATGAGTGTTGTCTGCATCACGCGGCGTCCGAACAAGAATGCATTCCAATAAAGTTTTGACCACCTAAAAATCAACACACGAGTACAATTTTTTTCATTGTTATAATCGTTAACAATATTAATTGATAAAATAAGATATTTCCCTGAGATATATACATTTGTGTGGGTGTGTGTCTGTGAGATCACAAAATTAAAGATACAATTTGACCTCAAAATCACCAGTAGCTAATTGATGAAGATACCGTTACAACTTTAGCTACATGTGATCATTATGCACGAGAATACTGTTCTTAATCTAGTGGGATGGGAAGTTGCATAGTTTTTAAAAGATTGTGCTAAAATCCAGCTTGCAGAGTATACGTCTAGATATACATGTGATTATATTAAATGATTGTATTAATTTGGCACATACATGAGCTCTCATTTCTATTTCAGTATTATTCTTCTTCTTATGGTAGTTCTGTTCATTAATTAACATTTAATCACGTGTCTCAATCAGCTGATTAACTTATGATCGGGCATATGTAGTTGCCGGGCCAAAAAATTGTATAAAACCGACGTTTTAACAAACAAGTCCCTCTAACCAACAGTCGTTAAGTTTGACTAAAGCAACCCTTTTTTGGAATTTATCTTATTGTTTTTTTAAGACAATTTTTTAATACTAAAACTAAAGACCTAAAATATTAAATAAATTTTGATCTCTGATTATGGGGTTAATCACAAGTGTTGTATGATTAAGTTAGTCTAACTTGTGAAACAACCATTTCAAAAAATAAATTAATAGTCGAAGTCTAGAGATATATCAACACTTTAGTTAAGACGTACACCTAATCGTACGAAAACCTCAGCTTATTCCCTTAATTATCCCGAGGACATGATTTCATATGATAGTTTTAACCTTATTGGAAAACTGCGTAAAACAACCCAACATTTACATACAGGAGCTGGTCCGACCACAATTACATCAAAGACCAATTTTATTATCTAATGACACTTTGATCTAGTTGTAGAATAATATAGGTCCCACCTCCTCCACCCAAATATTAGTGCGCAAACCGAGTGTTGGACCAATTCTGAGGTAATACTATTTGAATGCATTCATACATGATTTGGTGCGTATTTGGTTGCAATAAAATAATGTGCAAATTGCACTAAAATTGTAGTAATATGATACAGCATTGGAGTTTCTTTATTTCCTCGGAGTTTCCTTAGCAAAAGTGAAAAGTGCCACGAGAATAGACCAAATGGAAGAAGCATCAAAAAGCATTGCGGCATAAACATAAAAAGAAATGCATTGTCTAATAAAATAAGAGTTGATAGTATTTTATATCCCCAATATTCTACGCATTTCATAAAATATTCCTAATTTTCGTTATTTCAACAAATTTTACAAATTTTCATCGTGTTTCATAAAATGTCTCCGCTATACAAAAATTCCACCTCAATACATGAACCAACCTCGTCTTAACACAAAATAAGAAGGATTTAATAGTGTTATGTGTCCTCAACTTTTGATTCTTTCTTCAATAATGGGAATACTTTTTGGATATGGATATTTTTTGGAATACAATAAAAATTGAGGACATTTTTAGAATATGTTAAACGTTGGGAACACAAAATTTTATTGATCTCTATTACTTTTTGCCAACATCATTTTATATGTTGAGGTGGAATTTTTTTCCTCGAACTATGACGAGATGAATAAGATTTCTATCACTGAATTTTATATAATGGGATATTTTACAAAAAATGACGAAAATTTAAGACATTTAATGAAAAAAATAAAATTACTAAAACTTGAGAAAATAAAACATTATTAGCACATTAAATAATCCCACATAATCACTCCCATCTAGAAGACCATAGCGTTAAATGGTACGACGCCGAAACTCCACCCTACATACCACACGTCCGACAATGATTGGTTCGTCTAGGCTCTCTGAGTTGCAGACATTGTCAAAGGCTTTGGGTCCCAACAGAAGCTTCTGCCCATTACATCACCCCCAGTCACCTTGTCCTACATATGCTTTTCCTTATGTAGTATAAATTTACAAAGAAATGCAGTCAAGATTCAAAGTAGGCCGCTTCACGCGTTACTTTGAACTAAAATATCAATATCCAAAGTAAATAATATTTGAAATTCTCAACACTCTTTTCCACTGCCATTTCTTTCTCTACTCCTAAATAAAAGCTCTCGAGGCCTATATATTGGAGTCATAACTACCTCCAGCATCATCAACACTTCTTTTCTTCCTTTTAGAGAAACAATTAAAAGCCAAAGATATTTTTATCAAACAGTTATCTTTACACTAAAATCTGATGGCTGAGAAGCAGCAATCAGCATATTCGGCCAACGGCTATACACGGAGCAGCGACACGGAGGCCGCCGCCGCTCACAACGTCAGAGAGCAGCGCAAGAAGAAGCGCACCAAATGCTTCATCTACATCCTTCTCTTTGTCGTCTTCCAAACCGCAATCATCACTGTATTCGCCCTAACTGTTATGAAAGTCAAAACGCCCAAATTCCGCATCCGTGGAGCCGCTGTCACAGGCTTTAACGCCCCCACTGCGGCGAATCCATCGCTGCGGGCCACCCTAACTCCCGAGTTCTCGGTGAAGAACACCAACTTTGGGCGCTACAAATACCGCAACACCACCGTGGAGTTCTTTTACAGAGGGAGCAGAGTCGGCCAGGTTTCCATCCCCAACTCCAAAACTGGTTGGAGATCAACCAAGAGATTCACTTACTCCACCGTCGACTTGAATCTCAGCGGCAGCCCTGAGCTCTCCGCCGATTTGACGGCGGGAGTGGTGCCGATCACGACCTCCGCGCGGATGGGAGGGAGAGTGGAGCTCATCTTCATCATGAAGAAGAACAGATCTACTAATATGAATTGCACCATGGAATTCGTCACCACCTCGCCCCAGACTATTAGGAACATCTCCTGCAGATGATTTCTTTGAGTTATATTTTTATTTTCCATTTTGATTTACATGGTTTTGGTTTTGTATTTTAGCCGCTTTTTTCTTTCTTTTTCTTTGGCCCTTTGATTTCTCCTTTTTCGCATTCTTTTTCACGTTGTAATATTTAGAATACTACTCTTGTTACACATATGACATATAATTACGGATGATTTTACTTTGGAATTTTCTATCCTGCATTGTAGGAACCATAAAATCAGGTAAATGAAAGGGGGTATTATATAAAATTTTACTACTTTTAATTTTGTAATTAAAATATTTGAGTTTTTAATTTTGTAATAAAAATTATGAGCGTTGCGGGGGGTGGCGCAGGACGTGTGTCCTTTGGCGGAGGGAAAGCTGGTAAGATGATTGCCAACTTTTTTATTAATTTTCTATTTTTATCAATTCGCATATAATTGACTGTGTTGATTTAAATATAAAAGGAAAGCTTAGTCCAGCCGAAGGATGCCTGTTGGGACCAGCAACACCACTAATTTTTTATTTAAGCATTTTCTTTTCTTTTGTTTTTCTTTTTTTTTATATACCTTTTTTGAGCTTTTTCTCTTTTTTTTGTTTTTTCAAATGATATATTTAAATTTTCATTAGTATATGAATTTAATTAATATATGAACTTAATTAGAATATGAACTTAAATTTTAGTGAATTTAATTGAGTTTAAATTTTAAATAAATTCAATTCAAATTTATTTTAGTTATGGTATATAAATATACATAATTGCAAATTATATGTAATTAGGATTTGAATTATGTAACTTTTTGTATTTTAATGAAATTCGTATTTTTAATTAACTCAAAAATTGAATATAATAAGAATATATAAAAAATATAAAAAATAAAAATGAGCTATATGAATAGTGAAAATGAAGGGATGATGATGAGGTATGGTTGTCAGTAATATTTTTGAGTAGATGATGAAGTAAAAATTGATGTGCGGCCCATGAACAATTGAAGAAAATGGATAACCAAGAAACGTGGGTTGTGAATGCCCTTATATATATACATGATATAAGCATTATCTCTCTAAATGAAAGTAAAAGAAAAAGAAATCGTTACTTTCTGTTTTCTTTAAAATTTCGTTTTCATGGTTTCAGTTTCAGAAAGGGAAAATCGTTGTCACAGAAAAAAATACAAAATTAGATACAGTTTTAATAAGACCATAAATGCAAAATGAAGAAACAGACAATGATAAAGTAAGAAATGTCAATAAAAGCATGCTCCGATATACAAGCATCATATATAAATTAATTATTTAATAGTTATTCATAAATTAAAGATTATAATCCATAGTGACAATCTAAAAATAATAAATTTAGCATGCATATTGCTAACTTAATTCGGCCAACTAGAACTAGCTTGATGAGACCGTTTGTCAAAAATTCAAACCCGGCCACAAACTGTTATCCACATCAACTTTATGTTTGTAAATTTCTAAATTTAGACAAAAAATTCATTTATAAATAATTTTTATTTAATCATTAAGCTTGTTTTCAACTCTATCACTATTAATCTGGAATATGATAAGACTACATTTTTAATTATATAAATATATAATGAATGTAGTATACAAATTAATAAGACAGGAATTTAATTAATTTTTTTGGCAGGTATTGTTTTGAAAAATGAATTTAAGGAGAAAATTAATATAAAAGCAAGTAACAAGCCGCCTAGGTCTACAACTAATTACATCATTCTTATCTTAAACAGTTGAATATTATTGCAATAGAGACTTCATTCAATCAAGATATTTTCATCCTTTAAAAACCTGCATAGTGATATTCCTTTCAGGTTTGAAAAACGAGTAGGAAATAAGCCCTCCCTCTTACATCACACCCATTGATATCACATCGCTAGCAAGAAATGTGGAAAAAGAAAACAAATATGAGACTTTACTGGGCTTATGCTGCCCTACTATTTTGAAAATCTGCAGTTTAATTGATGTATCTACCAAAAAAAAGTTATTGGTTTTTAATTTTTATTTTATAATTATTTTTTAGGAATGATCGTAGTATTCAATTATGATAATACTTTAATTTCTTGAATATTTATTTATTAGAGCTCGAATATGAATACAATATTGTAAGCGTCAGTTTAGGCATTAATCCCTCCCTCTTGAGTTTTCCTACTTTTTTTTTTAATTAGATCATACCACTTCATCAATTACTCCTTAACATTTATGTCATGCCATAAATTCTTTCACGATTTATTAGTCTTTTTGAGGTGTTTCTTAATAATTGTGAAAATGTTTAGCTCGACCCTACATAAAAATTGGAAGGTGAAGAGTCGTGCAAATCATTAATATGATCTTTTTTATTTTCTTCTCGGCGGTATTACATATCCCAGACATAATTATCCACATAATTAACCATCATTGCATCAATTGTTGATTTAATAAGATCAACCAACAAATGCAATATATATTGTTTGCGGAAAGTCAATAGAGAATGGGAAAACAAAATGTTCTATAGCACTACGGCCTATCGATTCTTAATATATATTAAGTGGAGCATTTTAGATGGCAAAAATTTAGAGAGAGAGTCGTGGAAATTGCTTCAAAGAAAGCGTGTGTAGCCATTTTTCTCTTCAGTCATATATGTGTGTGTATCCTAGCTTCATCTAACTTTCTTGGCTTTCATGAAAAGGCTTCATAAACAGAAATGGTCAAGCAAACTCAACTAGGTGACATCATTCATTTATTACACACGCTTAATCAATAAATATGTGACATGCATCTTTGTTTTGTGATGGTGATCGATTATCTTCTGCGTGTGAAGGATGTAATGAGCGACTAAAATCTTAAAACTTTACAACCTCAAATATTACGCAATCCTATAATTATGTCATGGAAATATCAGACTGACTGACTTTTTAATTAATGATGTATTTCGTATTTTGTTGAAATTATTTCATAAATTATTTTGATTAGTTTATGTGTGTGTGTGTGTATATATATATATATATATATATATATAAATCTGTTGCAAGATATTTATATGATTTATAGCTCGCCGGTGCAACATATATATATGAAGTTTGCCAACATTTTTCCTTCTATATATAGGGAAATATCTCATTTGGCATTTGAATATACATACAATTTGGCCTATGAGTAGGACGCAACATAAAATTATGTAAACCGTACATCATCTGTGAGCCGCTAGATAGTGTTTGCACTTTAGAGGGTTGATCACCAATTGATCTAACACATCCCATTTAATTAATTATATTTTTTAATGTTGGATTAGATAATTTGAATAGCAACACAAGAACTTAACTAAATTTCCAAATATAGAAAAGGGGAAGCAGATGTATAATTAAGAGCATCCATAACTATATTAGTAAAGTCCATATTGTTGAAATATGATAAAAAATATCATAAGCGGAAGCTTCCCCCCATAGTTAAATCTTCATGTGGAAAAAGCTAACCTCTCAACCAATCAACCAAGTTGAGAGCAGCCGCCTCACGCGTAATAACTCTAATATTCATCATTTTAGTAATCTATAAATAAACCAGCTCTTCCAGCTCAACTCACTCATCCACATCCTCCTCATCAACAAAATCAATCACATGGCTGAGAAGGAGCAACAATCAGCATATCCGGCCAACGGCTATGCACGGAGCGGTGACACGGAGGCGGCCACTGCCGCTGCCGCCCACGACGCCACGAGAGATCAGCGCAAGAAGAAGCGCACCAAATGCCTCCTCTACATTGTTCTCTTCATCATCTTCCAAACTGCAATAATCACTGTATTCGCCTTAACCATCATGAAAGTGAAAACCCCCAAGTTCCGTATCCGCACAGCCACCATCACAGCCTTTAAAACCGACACAGCGTCGCTGCAGGCCACCCTAACTCCCGAGTTCTCGGTGAAGAACACCAACTTTGGGCGCTACAAATACCGCAACACCACTGCGGAGTTCTTCTACAGAGGGACGAAGGTGGGCCAGGTTTTCGTCCCCAATTCCAAAACCGGTTGGAGATCAACCAAGAGATTCACTCACTCCGCCGTTGACTTGAATCTCAGCGTCAACCCTCAGCTCACCGCCGACTTGAGGGCTGGAGTGGTTCCGATCACGAGCTCGGCACGAATGGAAGGGAGAGTGGAGCTCATCTTCATCATGAAGAAGAACAAGTCTACCAATATGAACTGTTCCATGGAAATCGTCACCGCCTCGCCACAGAGTATTAGAAATATTGTCTGCACATGATTTGTTTCTGTTATAGTATTTCTTTTTCGTTCTTATATAAGTAGCCTCCCATGGGCAGCAGATTTTGTTAATTTTTTTTCGTTTTTCTTTTTTGGACCTTTTGTATCTTCTTCTTATTATATATTCTTTTTTCCCTATGTATTTCTTGTTATATATATGATTATTTGCCTTATGTTTCCACAATTGAACCAACTGAAGTATAAAAAAAACAATATTACTAACGCGCGATTATATTTATTTGGTAACATCTTTCAAAGTAGAGTTCACCAATTATCAATTAAATTGTATGATTTATTTAATATCTAATTAAAATATATCGATCACAATTATAATTTAATTAAGACAAATATACTTCTACGTCTTTTGGAATTTCTCTTTTCACATTGAAATATAAAATCAGTTATAATAAGTGGATAAGTAGTTGAATTCGGAACTCCAGAAGGAAAAAAAAAAAAGAAAAAAAAAGAAAAGGAGCAAGCAAACACTGGAAAAGGTAACAAACCGCAAATAGTTCATTTCATTTTTGAGTCTTGTCATCTACTTTATTAATTAAGGATATGAGATATTATCATTTACATAATATGTAAATAAAATAAAATATACTGACCAGACAGAAGTTATAATTTTTGGCAGATAAACTTGTAGAAATTTGAACTAGTGACTAGTGAGATTCATAACCACTATATATTGCATCTTTGTCATCCTAGCTAGCTAACAATAGCAGGAACGTTGTGTTCTTTTTAAATTTGGATATTTGGTCGGGTGTGACAAAATGATGGGCTTCTTCCTATAATTTAACCCAATTTAGAACATCAAAGTAATCAGATTACCAATTTGAAAGAAATATATTGCAAGCCAAGAAGACACATTGAGAATAGATTCTAGAATGCCATCAGCCATCCTCGCCTGTTTCTCCTACGCCTTTCCTATGACATGTCTGCTTAATATTGTATACAATGCTTGCGACCACATTAAAAAAAACATACTTTATATATTGTCATCATTGTAATTTAATATACAAAATACTTTTATATATATAGGTATAGACCGCCTAGTAAGGCATAATTTATAACAAGTTTCATGTTATGTAATCTAAACTATAACTTAAATATTTTATATTGTTTGCACAGTATTGCTTATAGAATGCCTTTCTTCATATGATAGCAGCATTTTTAGCAGTATTACAACAACCTAATTAATCACGCAAAAATAGTTTCATTTCAATTTTTATTTCATATGTTCTTTTATAAAGGTACTTTGCTAGCTTTTTATCTTTGTTAATTGAGATGATAATAATACTTCTTACATTTACATTATTGCCCTAACACTTAAATGAATATATAAAAGAGGGTGAGAGAGGCACAGTCGAATATATATATATATATAGAGTTGTGTTCATTTCCGAACACAACTCTATTGCATAACTAAGACTAGATAAAGACTGTTAGATTAAAGAATCCAACCGTTAGTATTGTCACACGTGTAATTAAAGTTAATAAATTAAAAAATCGAAAAGGGTATATATGTCAGCACAAATGTGCGTTTATATCAGCATAGCATAATTATAGGATTAAATACCTTAATTACCGTATATAATTATAGAAGATACGTTTTTGATATAATTAGTCAACACAAAGATATGTATCAGTATACAACAATAAATAAATCAGTACACCTTTGTCTATAGTATCAACATACGAAATTTGTGGGATTAACTTTCTATTATATAACGTGTAATTATAGTATGTAATTAATTGCTTTACTTAATAT
>JAYDZE010554604.1:0-13191 GCA_034509125.1 Monilaria moniliformis | reverse complement strand
GTAGAAGGACAAACAGAAGAAGTTATCTTTGATCATCTACATGCCACAGCTTTCCAGTATACTCCTCTGGGTAGGACAATACTTGGACCTGCTGAAAATGTCAGAAAAATTGGCAAAAAAGACATACAAGACTATATAGCCACTCACTACACTGCTCCAAGAACGGTAATCATTCATTGCTGGGCTTTTCTTCAAGGAAATCGAGCTGGTTTGTTATCATGTTGTTGCCTTTTGTTATGTTATTTTTATGAGTTATAATGTTGTATGCTGTCATTGTGGCTTTTGTGCCAGGTTCTTGTTGCTTCTGGTGCTGTTAAACATGAAGAATTTGTAGATGAAGTGAAGAAACTGTTCACAAAGCTGTCGTCGAATCCAACAACATCTTCCGACCTGGTGGCTAAGGAGCCTGCAATTTTTACAGGGTCTGAGGTATGCTTATCTTTTGTTTGAGTGGTGGTTCTGATAATATGGGCTTTAACTTACTTAGCTACATTTTCAAAATATATATAGGTTAGGATGCGTGATGATGATATTCCACTAGCCCAATTCGCGGTTGCTTTTGAAGGAGCCTCTTGGACAGATCCAGATTCGATTGCTTTAATGGTTATGCAGTCGATGCTCGGCTCTTGGAATAAAAGTGCTGGTGGTGGAAAGCATATGGGGTATTAATTTGCCACACTTGGTTCCAATGGTTCTGTTGTTGCTTGTGCCCACGTACATAACTTTTTTCTAAATCTTGGATGCAGTTCTGAGCTTGCCCAGAGGGTTGGGATTAATGAAATAGCAGAGAGCATGATGGCTTTCAACACCAACTATAAAGACACTGGCTTATTTGGTGTTTATGCTGTTGCTAAGGTCGGTTTGCCACTAAAGAGTAGTCTCTTTTTCTCTCAACCCGACCTGTTGCTTGTTTCTGGTTTTAAATATCCATGAACCTTTTGTTTTCAGTTCTCCTTTCACATTCTCATCTGTAGACTGAATATCTAGTCCTGTTTTTTTTTTTTTTTTTTTGTAAATTTCGTTTTTCTTCTCTTCGTGGCGAGAGCTCTGGTAGATGAGCTTCTTTGTATAGCGCATGAGTGCATCTGCTGTCTAATATGTGTATTTGTCAATCTGGTTGGTATATTGTGCTGAACTTTTTTATTATGCCTTGACATTCTGTTTTTGCTAATTCTTCGATATTTTCTTCCAGTGGCCTGTCCTGAATCCGTCTTTCATTTTGCTCTTCTTTCTTTTGTTTTCTATAATCTATTTGGGGTGGGTGAGAATTTAATAATATTTAATCTTTTGGTCTATGACTCTATAGACTGATTTTACATCTGCATTCTCTTATGCAGCCTGATTGCTTGGACGATTTAGCATATGCCATTATGTATGAGTTGACCAAATTATGTTACCGAGTATCAGAATCAGATGTTATTCGTGCCCGTAACCAGGTAATTTGCCCAAGCCAAATGTCAAGTGAGGTTACCTTTTGGTCTTACTTTGATTGTTGGGTCACTATAGCATTCAATGTTTTTATGGAAGCCTTGTGTCTGAGTATTTTTTTCCCCTAATTTGGACATGCTATATGGGCATCTGCAGTTGAAATCTTCTCTGCTGCTTCACATTGACGGAAGCAGTCCTGTCGCTGAAGATATCGGACGTCAGGTGTGTTTTAGTATATAATGATTCAATAGCATAATCTGATGAAGCATGCACGTACATTCCTTAGTGAGTACATACATCTCTCTTCTTTTTTTCTTTTTTTTTTGGGGGGGGGGTTTGGGGTTTGGGCTAGAGGAATATACCAACTGGCACACTGATCATATAAGGTTAATTGTTAACCATATGTGCGCTTCACCTATCTTGCATCACCTTGGTTATGTATCTCAAAAGAATTCCATGAGTATTTTTAACTGTATGATTGCTCATAGGACCAACATTAGGTTAGTAGTGGTCTCCTGTTAGCAATAACACTACTGGCTTCACTATGGGTGTCCTTTTACTGGTCTAGTTTTCCTCTTGCTTATCTTTGCTGTTCGTTTACATTCCTGACATATGTTAGTCTTGCAAGTTATTTTAGTGAAATGTTCAAATTGCCAGACACAGATATTGATATTAATTCTTTATGAGTTATTAATGCCTGTGGTGGGTAATGACCTGAACTTTTTGATGGGGTGTTGTACTATGTCACTTAGCAGATCATAGCTACCCCACTAAGTATCTTCGGAGTATTTGCAGATTGGCCTATAGCAGTTTCTGCAATGTGCTGATAAGTCATTTGAACTCCCTGTTATACTTCATGTAGATCTAGATCAAAAAGGGCTTGTAGCTTTTGTATTGGATTTCCCTAGGGATTGGCTTGTGCTTTTTGGGATATTTTAAAAGGGAGAGGTGTGTAAGCTGTGCAATTAGCTTTGTTAATACCGTGAAAGCTTGATGCCTTATGAATTGTTTAATTGAGGTAAATGTGGGCATGTTTAGTCATGGAAAAAGTTTGATTTAATTTTGACACTTGGGTGGCAAGCAACACTCTTGATCAAATTTATTGATTTTGCGGTTGCAGATGCTTACTTATGGCAGGAGGATTCCTTATGCTGAACTATTTGCCAGAATAGATGCTGTAGATACCAGCATTATCAAACGTGTTGCAAACCGATTTATATTTGATAGGGTAGGATGAAGTTCAGTTTCTTTTTTCTTTTTCTTTTTTTCTTTTTTTCTTCTTCTTTTATTATTATTATTTTTTTTATCAGCTCTAATGTCTCTAGTATCTAGCTGTTTTGTAATAGCTTTCAAGTTGCTTATATAAATACGCTGCCTTGCAGGATGTTGCCATTAGTGCCGTAGGGCCTGTTCAGGGCTTGCCCGACTACAACTGGTTCAGGCGCAGGACCTACTGGCTCCGCTACTAGATTCCTCACTTCAAACTGGCTCTTCTATGTGGTTCTTTCTTCGACTCACCTGTTTCCCTTAACTTAATCCAATGCCATGCTGGGCGTTGACGGTTTATTGTTCTGATTTTTCCATTTGCTCTGCTGTTTCCTGTATAATTGCTGGTTAGTCAAAATAATGAGGCAGTAATCAGGGGATATGTCTACTTATCTGCAAGACAGAGCTCAGTGATATCCTTCGAGACGAAGGCATATTGAAGCATACAGTAGACTTTCTTTTATCTGATTATCCGATTTTTGGGTTTAAGCATTCGTTTGCGTTCATTGAGATAAGGAAACTGTATGTACACCCAGTCCCCATGAAGAGATTGTTGCGTACATACACCAGTTATATAAGATCCCATAATTAAGTTGATGAATTTTTTTCATAAGAAAGATTGTGTTTTCTGGTCGACCCGGAGGAGAAATGTGCAGGAAAAATCTTTTGTTGCAGTTATTAATATTGAGGCGGAATATAATGGGCTGATTTTTATATATTACATGCCAAGTGCAGAATTTACATATTAACTGTTGAAACTAAAATCTTACAAAGTTGAGGCTAAAATTAGTGTGCATCCAGATGTATAGTACATTTGTGCTAATTAAATTCAAGTAACATTAATTAGTCTTTAATCAGGATTTGTTAATTTATAATGAGAGTTTATAGTTATTTTCAATTAGGATCTGTTATAATTATGATTCAATTATAATTACATGACGATTTAGGATTAGTTTGATAATTGATACTACTTGTGTGGTTTTTAGGCTATTACAAAAACGAGCGCGAGACCATGATCACCATTGGCAAAGACGGATGTCTACATACTGCGGACATCAGGTACATTGTATGATGATGGTGATGTTTTCCTCGTCCATCGTATCAGTCAATTGATCAAATATAATAGTTTCTAGATTGATATTCATCATCTATATTCATGGAAAAGGGAAAAAATAGATCACTCTACTAATAATTTGGAATAAAATATCTGATTTTGCACGACATAAAAATATTTTTTTGATAAATTACTATTCCTTTATTCAGATTGAGACAACTAAGATGATTAATGTAAGCATCAAGTTAAAAGTACACCAAAATCAAAATCGATTGAAAATATAATAATTTAGAGGCTATTATCTCTTATAATTAATTTGTTGTGTGACATGAAAGAAATTTGGGTTTGTGGCAGATGACCAGATGAAGCAGCAGGAGAAATTCCAGCTGCATGCGTAGTGATACATAGTAAAGTATGTATCATCAAAGTCAGCAAGCTACAAAAGATCTGCACAACTAAACATATATACAATTGTACCACAATTAATATTCAAGTTACAATAGTGACAATATTTAATAAAATTAAACATGCCAATTTCTTCTGACAATCAGTCGTGTACATGTATACGATGTCAATACATATCCAAATAAATAAATTAAAATTCGACCGCGTCAAAATCGGATCGTAAAATATATTTGCACCCAAAAAAGTAAAAGTTGTATGAGAAATACAAATTTGAGTCAAGGTTGGTGTTATTTACAAAAATTAACCCTATGTACAAGTTATATGCATAAAAAATTCCAAGAAGGAAGATAGAAACGAGTTGGAAGGTTATTTAATATCATGCTGGAAGTTGACATTTATTTGTAATTTTATTAGTATTTTATTGTATTTCAATCCTAATCTTAGTATATTTTATGAATTTTGATCTATGAGACTGTATAATACAAGACACTCCTATATACACACAACTTCAACTTTTATTCGGATTTGGATGTCAAATTTATTGTATTCACCAAATTAAGATTCTTTTTTCTAGTGAAATTACAATGAAATTGTGATATGTATTTCAGGAAGAGAAAGGAGAAGAATAAGTGAAGAAAGAAAGGAAGAAAAAGAGTTGGTCAATGGTCAAGGAAGAAGAACGAAAAAAACAAGTACGTATTGACACAGTCTCAACCCCTAGAATCGACCTAGACTACCCTTACACGAGCATCACAAGATACAATAAAAAATAATCTAATGATGAAAAGGTGTGAAATCTAGGTTATTTTAATAAAACAAAACGACAAATCAAAGAATTGGACCATCTACATAATCAAGTCCGACTCATGTCCCATTTTAGACAAAACAATTGGGTCATATACAGTTGCAATCACACTTTCAACGCTTTGGGATCAATTTCGGTTTAGTATTGACAAGATGCTTGTTTATTTTCAATATTTATGTATTTTTATTTTGTTATGAATTAATAAATAATTTTGAAAGTTTGCATAATAATGTATTCATAATAATGAAAGTTAGACTCAGACATTAACCTACCACGAGAACAACACACACATTTGAGAAGATGCTGGGTTTTCAAAAAAGCATTTCAAGAATTCGGAGATTTACGAAAATTGTGAATGGATAAATATTTATCTCCTACAAGTTTTTTCTTCCTCATTTTATATTACGATGATATTGTAGATACAATTTGGGATAGAATAAAACATAGTAGTTACTATTCATTTTACTTGCACATATTAACGTGAATATGTATTTAGAAATAGTAAATAACATAGATAATGTCTCCCCATCTTTAGTGTTTGTATATGTATCAAAAAAATTACTATTTTGGGTCTAGAAGAATAAACTAAAACACACACACATTAGTGTTTTATTGCTTATACCAGTTATACGTAATGGTATATTGTTGGCCTCACATCGAAAAAATAGTTTATTTTCTCTCATATCAAATTCGGGTTTTCTTTAGCAAAATAAAAATAAGTGATTTATCAAGAGGCTCCTCAGTTCCCAATAAAGTGCCAATCCGACTAGGGAGCTCAAAACTTCTGTCAATATTAGTTTTTTTTGTTCTTCTCAATTTTATTTTTCTGAAATTACTTTTATAATAATAAATTAGGGTTTATTATATCCAATTAAAATTTTATTTTTTTTAAATTTTATTTGCATTTTTTAAATTTTATTTGCATTTTGAAGCATCAATTTTAGGAGTAAATATTAATTAAGTTCCGTCATATCATAAAAACTTTTATTTTTACAATAGATATTATCAAAATAATAAATTTAATAGTGTAATATAAATGAAAAGCATAAAACTATAAGACAAAAGTCCCGAACTGGCTACACTAAGTGGGCTTAGGTGGACTTAATCTTAAAAATGAGATTTACTCAAATAGATATTCGACATATAGTTTCCAAAGTAAGGCCACACAAAACCTAAATTAAAACGACCCACTAGTTTGTAAATTCAGGCCAAGTTGTGTCCGGATGGTGGTAGGGTGAAAGAGGGCCCGAAGGACGATGGAATGGTGGTGCGCAAGGAGATAACAGTTATGAATGTTGCGAAGGATAGCGACATTGGTGTCAAAGATGTGGGAGGCGTCACTTCAGATCCTGCTGAACAGCCGATGACGGGTGATGCCTCTTCGGGTGCATGGACAACCAAGGACAAGTCCATGGCTGTGCATGGGACAGCTGGCTACTGGACAGCGGGTGATTCGCTCTGAATCTATCCGCCGTGTGGTATTGCGCGTCATTAGGACGGTAAGCTTTATCTTGTCTTTTTGCCTCTAACACTGAGCTTCTTGCAGGTCGCGTGGGACACGTAATTGTTGGTAAGTTTTCTCACTCCATCCCATCCTCCCACCACATTCAGAAGGCACTCAACCACATCAATTTTACAGGTACCCTTACTAGGAAATTCCTGAATACTAAGCATATTTGTATTGAATTGTCAGATATTTTTGAATATGTTAAGCTACTTAGTAGTCCCCATGGCATGCCTACTTGGTATATTGAACATCATCCTATGCATGTTTTTAAGTGGACCCCCGATTTTGACTCATTTTTTTTATAGCCCCATCGTGCCTATATGGTGTAATATGCTCAATTTGCATGTGTATTTGTATGATGAGTCTGCTTTATTTTCTATTGGTTGTTTGTTTGGTAATGATGTTCAAATAGAAAGAGCTCCCTTTACATGCGCACGTGTTTCATATGCCCGTATTTGTGTGGAGATAGATATCTCCAGGCCTGCGCTTGAGAGTTCTATACTAGATATTGTTGGGAGGATTGTCACACAGAAGATATTTTAGGATAAAATTCCGACGTTTTGCACTGGCTTTTGATATGTGGGGCATCTTTCTGAGACATGCTATGCCTTTGAGAAGTGGGATAAGCCCCTGAAGCATGATTACAATCGGGGTGCACAGTCGAGCTTGGGTCCCGAGCTGGGTTGCCCGAGTCATAGGACGGGCCATCCATCGAGTGAGAGGTTTCACACTCAAGCTGAATGTGAGGCTAATTTGAAGGCTTTGGAGATTGCCTACGTCTATTCGAACAATGAGTTTGAGATGTTGTCTGATGATGACGCGGGGGACTTGAGATCGGATGACATGAAGCGACGAGTCACAGAGGTTGATATGGGCATGCTTGAGGGTTCGACCTCTTCTGATGCAGTTGGCTAGGCCAAGAGGGCCTGACGGGGTGCCTCATTCTCCTCAATCACTATTTCCCATGTCTAGCCACTTCATGATTTGGAATGCCTAGGGCATCTCAAACGCCCCCACCCAAGGTACTCTATAGAATTTGATCGGCATGCACGGTGTTTCCTTCGTTGCTGTGATTGAGCCTTAGACAGAGCCAAATCCTAATTTCTACAGTCTGCGGTTTCGCTTGCAGTTTTGTGGCAGCAATGACACTAGTGTGGTATAGCACTGAATGGATTAACGTTGAGATAAGTCTTTCTTGGTGATTATTGAAAGACGAGATCTCGGTAATTATTTATTTCTTAATCTTTGCATATAACATTAAGCATACGATATTAATTATGCACTACTTTGACTTATCAAAAGGTGCTGGGTTTTTTTTCGTAATACAATAATCTTGATATCTTAGGTAGTGATAATTATATCTAGTAGTATTAGGATTGTTATTGCATTGAATCGTGTCATGGAGGACCAGGTTAATAATATCCCCAAGAGGTGCTCGGAAAATGTTTTATTATATAGAAGCCTGACTGACATGGAATTTATTCCAAAGTATAATAAATAAAATTTTTGAACTAGACAACTCTTGGTAAAAGATATTAATTAATTAAAGCTATCAACAAGATTAAATTAATTAATGGATATTAGAATCTTAAACAAGAAAAATAAATTAATTAAAAAGAAAGCCCAGATTATCTGTAATTTGGATTTGGACGGATAGATCAATATTAATTTCTATAGTGGTCCCAATTAATATTCTGTTGGTCTTGAATTAAATTGGGGCTCAATTTAATTAGTAAAAGCTCAATAGGGAGACCAAGTCCAAATTTCATTGGATCCCTAACCTAACTCATACATATTCTATAAATAGGAGAGAAAGGAGAAGAAATATTCATTATTATTCACGTTTCTATAGAGAATCACATGATTCTATGTATTCTTTCTTTTCTTCTTCTTTCTCTAGTCCTATAAGATTTGATAGCTACTGTCCGCACCAGTATTCAAACCTGGAATTGGGAATAGGTTAGAAGATCTAGGGTAGATATCAAGATCTACATGTGGAGAAGCCGCAAGCAATCGTCAGATCTTTGGAGATCTAATTATTGTAAGTATTCAGATCCGTAACAGCATGATTTAGGATTTAAATTCTAAAATTATGTGTTTTATATGCATTCTATATAGCAGATCTGTCAATGAAATTGGCTAATTAATTTTTCTATATCATCCTGGAAAGATCTTGAAAAAAGGGAAAATTCCTTCATTGGAATTAAATTCCCAAAAAACATGTGGGTACAGCACCATACTTTTGAGCCAGATATTGCACGTGTTTGGGCAGCAGAGACGAGGTTTCATGGTATGCTTAATCTCCAATTCAAGCTTGTGAGGGTCAAGAGGTTTCTCAAGGGCTGGAATAAGGATGTGTTTGGGAATATCTTTGATCGCATTCGCGCTGCGGGGGATGCCGTGTCTAATGCTCAGATTGATTATGATTTGGACTCACCCCTCAATATCGGGCAAAGCTCAACAGGTGCACTACTGAGTATGTCCTCAAGACTCGGATGGAGAATGACTTCTGGAGACAGAAGACGGCTGTTGGATGGGCTTTTGATGGTGAGAGGAATTTGAGGTTTTTTTAGGGTTGGGTGAAGCAGGAGAGGGTCCAATATCACATCCACGTGATTTAGGATGTGGCAGGGCTCTCACCGAGGAGGAGGACATCAGGTCCTCAGCTGCGAGCTTCTTTCAGCGCCTCTTGACCTCGAATGTTGATGTGTTTTACCAGCTAGATTTGAGTCTGTTACATAGACTGCCGGATTTAGTGGACTTGGAGGGTCTTTGTGCTACGCTGGGTGAGGCTGAGATCATGGCGGCTGTGTTTGGGATCAGTGGTGATAGTGCTTCTGGTCGGGATGGTTTCTCGTCGCTCTTCTTCTAGTGGTGTTGGGATGTCTTTTGAGCTGACGTGGTGGACATAGTCGAAGACTTCTTTGCAGGTACCCCTATGCCGAGGAGCTTCATGGCCACCACCACTGCCCTTATTCTGAAGAAGGTCAATCCAACGACGTGGGCAAAGTATCGGCCAATTAGCCCGTGCAACTTAACCAACAAGATCGTCTCCAAGATCTTGGCTTCCCGTTTGTCGCCCTTTCTCCCCCTGGTGTTGGCGCCAAACCATAGTGGGTTCGTTTACGGCAGGTTATTGAACGACAATGTACTTTTAACTCATGAGTTGATCCATGATCTCAGGAGAAGTATGTCGGCGCCCAATCTTGTTCCTAAGTTGGATATGGCGAAGGCGTACGATCGGGTTCAGTGGCCTTTTCTCCTGCAAGTTCTTGAGGCGATAGGCTTCCAGCGATGTAGGTTGGTTTCATTGAGTGATGTGTTTCCTCTTGTTGGTTTTTGGTGCTCGTCAATGGACCACATGCTGGTTTCTTTTGGTCCGCCAAAGGTCTCCAGCAGGGCGGCTTGTTGTTCCCTTCGCTTTTTGTGCTTGTTGTGGATTAGCTAGCATTGTGTCTTGAAAGATTGATTATTAGGGATCGAAGCATGGAGTACAAGTGTGCGAAGAAGGATTTTCCTATTTCGCATCTTGTATATACCGAAAATATTCTCATCTGCACTCAGGCTAGGAGGGAGTCAATGGTCCGCTTAGTGGATTGTTTAACCCACTAAATCAGCTGTTTCAAGGCAGTTGGTCAATAGCGGGAAGAATAATTTCAACATCTCTGAGAAGCACGCTGAGCTAGCGCCGATGATTGAAGGGGTGGAGGGATACCGCAGGGGATCCCTACCTTTCATGTATCTTGGTGTGCTTATCTGCCGCAGTTTTCTGCGGGCGGACCTCTTGTTGCCTCTTAGGCAGCGGATGATGGACATAATTCATAGCTGGTCCCATTGATAGCTTTCTTTTGGTGGGAAGATGGCCTTGATCATGAGCACTCTAGCCACTATCTCGCTTCATATTTTGTATGTTATGGAGTCCACCAATGGTGTTCTTCATCAGCTTGAGAATATCATGACCCGATTTTCCTGGGGCTCGGTTGGAGAGAAGTAGAAGACATATTGGGTCAGCTTGTGCCAAATTTTCCATTATGTGGATGAGGGAGGCTTGGATATTCGTAGCCTTGACAAGCTTGTGACGGCCTTTAGTTACAAGCTTTGGTGGTGGCATCTTGCGTGGGATTCCCTATCACAGTTCGCCGTGCGCAAGTACTGTATCCATCATTTCCATGTTTCTACTATTTCTTATTTAGCACGTGACAGTGTTATTTGGCGTCGTATGTCTGTTTGTGTGCACTGGTCTCTGGGTTAGGTAGAGTTAGTTTTTGGGATGATGTGTGGTTTTGAGATATCGCCCTTAGATTGCAATGTCATCTTAATGTTGTGCTCCGCTATGTCCCAGTGCACCATTTTTGGCATGAACATTCTTGGGATGTGCATAGGTTACATACTTTGCATAGGAGATATGGATTGCCTTTCCAAATTATTGATGCCCTCAGTGACACGCCGATTGATGTGGGCGTACGAGATGTGATGAGGTGGTCGCTTACCACTTACCAGCCACAGCTGGTTCTCGGTGACTTCTGGTTGGGATCATGTTAGGCAATGGATGCCCCGTTACCCGCTTTTCGCTCAGATCTGGAATGACTATTTCACTCCTACGACCTCGGTATTTCTTTAGCGCCTCCTCCTTGATCGGGTCCCAGTTAATTGTATGATGCAGTCACGTCGTGTCTCTCTAACATCTAGATGTCATTGTTGTGAGTCTCCTTCTGTCGAGTCTTTACAACATTTGTTTCTGTCTAGCGAGTTAGCAAGAGATGTGTGGGAAAACTTCACGGACTAGTTCCCCGATTTTCACACACCGATTCATACAAGCACTGTTAATGCACTTATATTAGGATTCTGATGGCATGCCTATTACAAGGTCCCCACCACTCACATCAGTTTCATCATTCTCTGTTTTGTTTTTTTTGGTTTATTTGGAAGGAGATGAATAGTCATAAGTACGAAGGCGTTCCTTTCCGTATTTCTCATGTGACTTCGCAGGTGGTTCGTTAGTTTTGTGTTCTGGTGGCAGCGGGGAAGCTTGTCCCCCAGCATTGGGGCGGTAGCTCCCGCCGGTGGAGTTCATGCCTCCGGCTGTTTCGCGTCCACAAGGTCCTGCAATCGACTTTCATATTGTGGCATCCGCCTGATGGCGCTTGGGTAGAGCTTAAAACAGATGGATCATTCACTGCTTTCGAGGATGGTGTCTCTCCAACCTTGGCAGGTGGCAGTGGCATGGTTCGGGGTCCAGATGGTGGTCTTATGGGCGCCTTCTATACCTTATCTCGGCTAAGTCGAGCTTTGACGAGAAACTCTTAGCTCTTCTTCAAGGTTTGTTGTTGGCTAGACGATTTTCCACCCGTATTTGGGTTGTGATGGATTCGGCGGCGCTGTTCGGTATGATGCGTTGGGGCAACTTGGCTCAGCCAGTGTTCGTTACCTTATGTCGCAATATTTGTGCCTTGCTTCGTTAGATGGAGGTTTAGTTCTCCCACATGTTTCGATATTAGGGTGTCTAAGTCCCGTTGGTGTCTCCCGACCCCCTTGCTTGGTCGGCCACTCTATTCATCTTCTGATATTATTTTCTTTTGTGTCGGGCTCGCTACTTTTGAGTCTCCCATTTATGTATGTTCGTTTATCTCTTCCTTAGTATAGGAAAAAGTATTGCCCAAAATGGGCATTATCTTTGTCCCCTCATTAGTGTTGAGTCTTGGGCTTGGCCCGATTTGGAGGCTTGCTTTAGTGTTAGTTCTTGGTTTCGTTCTTTTTAGATCAAGTCATTTTTGGACTTGATCATGTACAAAACATGTGATTTATAGTTTTGATATAGATGGACTGGGAGTCCGCCTAACCCCGTCCTTAGGTACGTTTTGAGGAAGGAAAAAAAGTCTATCATCATTCATTATACTCTATGGATTCATTTGGTACAGTTGATTAAGGTCTGTGTGTGTATATATGGTATTATATATATATATATATATTATCAAATACAAAACCTTCAAAAAATAAAGGCATAGTATGTTATACAATTTGTGGAATTTTAGATATAATCTCTCAGTTGAGATACGTGATGAATGGTTTGAAATTGAACTCAAAATTCACGAAATTTCGACATATAACTATGCCTTTTTATTGAGGGGAAAACTATACATTTTTAGTGATTTCTTTTCCAAACATAAAATAAATGCAAACTGCATGAGAACCCAGTCATAGATTAGAAGACTTAACTCTTCAAATTATATAAAAAAACAAAGAAATAAAGAAAAAAGAAATGAAAAAATATGAAGAAAAGGAAACAAAAATGTTGTAATTTCACATGGTGTGTGATTGCAACTTGCAATGGCTAAACCTATATTAGAAACATTTTAATAATGTGGAATTAAGATGCCATCATGTCTCTCTCTCTATATCTATCTCTTGAGTATTTTTAGTGAAATCCAATCCTTTCTAGTTTCTACATTTAGTAATTATGAGATTTAATTCAATAACGAATAAGGAATCCCCATTTGTGGATTAGGGTAAATGAGTTGGAAAGACAACTTGTGTGAAAAGTTCGATTATGGAGATCACATTCACATTTTTTAATGGCAAAAACTTGTATGCGCGCGCTTATGGTGCGCGCGCCTCTTTTTTTTAAATTTTTTTCCGCTATTTATTACTAGGATAATTGCCATTTAAATCATAACTTTTCGTTGACTTCTGGTCAATCCCATAACTTTTGAAACTGGAATATAAAAT
>JAYDZE010554593.1:0-13192 GCA_034509125.1 Monilaria moniliformis | reverse complement strand
CTTACCTTCATTCGGCCTCTGACTCCGTGAATTCTTCACCGTCGCTCTCGACTCGAACGTCCCAATCCGGTTCTTGAGCTCTCATTTCCACCTTGGCCCAATCATCAAGCAACATAGTGGCTTCCATGTTTCTTGCCAACATGTTGCTTCTTAATCCGTCCAAGACGCAACCAGCCGTGCTGAATGCTTGCTCGACAGCGACGGTGGAAGCGGGAACTGCAAAAATCTCCTTAGTCATGGTGGCGAGTATGTGATACTCTTTTTCTTGTGTTGACCACCAATTTAGTATGTCGAGTTGTTGGCCTTCTTCTCCATCTTTGAAAACAACAAGAGATTTCAAATATACATCTAATTCACTATTAGCCTTATTCCTATGTGTTTTATCGGTGTATAGTGATGCTACTCTTTTATATAATGGGTCGTGGTCGTCGTCGTCATCTTGTAAGCTAAATCCATAGTTACTAAAATTTATACTCCTAGAACTTGTAGAAGTGTTCACGTTGTGGTCATTATTATATTTTGTTTCATAATCCTTAAAGAGGGTACGTAATGCTAAATCTTGTTTTACATTAGGAAGATCTAACTCAAGTGAAGTTTATGTTTCTAAACTTAATTGTGCTAAGTGCGTAAGAAGTAAATTTTGCAAACAATCATAATAACAATTTATAAGGTTACAAACACCACCTAGTTTTCATTGGGGATCTAAACATTTAGCTATTAAAAATACGGTCGGAATTTCCTTAAAGTATTTTAACAATTTTACAACCATATAGTAGATTGTAAGTTGTAGTTGTTGATTATGTCTACTTTTTTCATACAATTATTAAAATATAGTGCTATATACATGCAATGCTCTAAAACACGAACAAAAGTACAATAATAAATGCCAGATAGTTCAACAGTTGCAGTTTTAAATGTTTTAAATAATTTAAATATTTTCATGCATTGAGTCCAACAATTTGGTAATAAACAAAATTCTAAATCAGTTTGAGTTCTAAAAAAATCACATAAATATTCTTATTGTTCTAAGGTTGAGTTGATCATATCATAAATGGAGTTCCATCTAGTTGATATATCCATAACGAAATGAGTATATCTATTTTTTTATTATAACAATATTTTGTCATTTTTTTTCCTATAACTCGTTTATTATGAATTAATTTTACGACATTTCTAATGAGGGCTACATAATCATTAAATATAATTAAAACATATTGAACTCATAAATTTAAAATGTGAGTTATGCATCTAACATAAGAATAATCACTGAATTTTGCTAACTTATATAGATGGAAACCCTTGGCAATGAAGCTGAGTGAAGCTGAAACTGTCAACAATCTGACATGTTTGTACATTTGGAGCAGAGTGAATAAATATGTAGTGCTCTCTCGACCTGACTAGATTCAACTCCTAGATAAAGAAAAAGGAAAAATTTGTATCTTACATTGCTTAGTAGGAAGTAGGCTTTCTGCAGAATTTCTTGTCTAAATCGTGTGAGTGGAGATATTTATCTTGTTCTCATCTGCCGCTAAAAACTCCAGTGAATATTTGGCTGCTCCCTCCTAGTGATGCCTCCCATTCAATTGATGACATTCTGATTCGGGCTAATGCTATGACAACCTCGCGCATCTCTGGCCTGTCTACTGCCTCTTCACTTAGACACCATTGTGCAATTTCAGCCATCTGCACGATGAGAAGGCAGCATTTACAGGCCTCTTATCTTATGTCATGCAATACAGAACAGGGAAGCTGCATCTTCTGGGTAAAAAATTTAAGAGAATTTCAATTACATATACCTTGTATACGTCTTCTGGAGGATAATTGCCTTTCAGATTTCCATCTATGATTACTTTCAACGCCGAAGCTGCATCTTCTTCATTGAAGATATTGTTTACCTGATCAAAATGTTAGCCAAGTCATCCTAGAGAAGCTTCAGTAACACCATAAATTTGGTCTTTTTTATACTTAATTCTAGCGAGGTAAGGATGTCTTTTTATTCAGCAATATGTTTGACGAACTTCAAATCAATCTGATTGGCTAATTTTGTTCACTTACTATAGTGATCAGTGACTTCATCTTATTTGGCTCTTGGTTGTCGCGGATGAGTGCACGTTGGCCAGTTATAAGCTCTGCAAGAACTACTCCAAATGCGAACACATCAGTCTTAGTAGTCACTTGCATCTCTTTCACAGACCTGTAAGAAATCATTTACTTTAATATGCTAATATAATGATGATATGATGATTCACCATAACATTTTATGAAACTGATTTGATGGAGATCAATGCTTACTCAGGTGGAAGGTATCCAGGGGTCCCAACAAGCCGGGTTGCTATAAACTCCTCTTCATTGGTTCTACCAACAAGCTTTGCTAAACCAAAATCTGCAACCTGTGGATATTCTCCAAATATTTCTTCATTCGAACATTTGAATGATTCGTGATTGCATGAAGAAGATGTAACTCCAAAAATCAATATCAGATTGCATAGTATTGAGGTGTAAGAGCTTTTATTGTTTTCTGTGTGAAGGAAGATAAGTAATATCTTGATATCACATTAATTTTCATGCAGGTAGGTACCTTTGCTCTAAGCATTTCATCTAGCAGGATGTTGGTAGTTTTTATATCACGATGCACGTATCGTGATTTCGTGTGGTCGTGGATGTACTCTATACCCCTTGCAGCATCAAGTGCGACCTGTGCTCTCGCGCTCCAGGAGAGAGACTGATGACCTGATTCACAACCTATGATATAAGCATTTCTCTACGGCTTTGCAGTTTTTACACAGAAAGTGTTTCCACGGCTTTTGTAGTTTTGAATACCTTTCGTCAATGGATCATGAAGATGATCACTGAGAGAGCCATTCGGTATATACACATAAACCAAGTAGAGGTGGTCATCACCACTGGCATAACCCATCAGCTCCACCTATATCGTGGGCTTAACTTGATAAATTATAGAGCCTCTCCATGTTACAGTAATTCTCAGGTGATGGAAAATTTCTCTTACCACATTATTGTGATGTATCTTGCATAACACTTTGATCTCAGCAAGAAATTCCTTGGAGTTGTTAGATCTCATTTTCTTGATTGCAACTTCCTGATTCATGTCAATGATAGTTGTGACTATTCAAGAATCTTGATGAATCCACTCACTCAGACATACATTATATATGAGGGGCAAACAGTACCTTCTCTCCGATCACACCGTAGTATACACTTCCATATCCCCCCCGGCCAATTATTCTAGTCTCATCAAAGTCACCTGTGGCCTCTGCAATCTCCTCAGTACTGTAGAAACTTGGTTTCTCTGACTCAAAAGCTGTGATATCTGTCAGAGATCCAAACAGAGTCATTTTATTTTTTCTGTCTGAGTAATATTGTAGAGAACTGAAATTTCTAGAACTACTCTGACCTTCTGTTATTTCTTTCTGTGTGTTCTGTCTCTGCAAGGAATGAGCTCTGGCGCTTGAGCTTTTGAAGGAAGATTTTGGATCCTCCTCATTCTTTGACTGCCTTCTTTTTCTCTGAACAAAGATTATGGCCAAGGTGCATACTGAAAGTAAGGTGACAGCTGATAATATCCCAATGAGTAGCATCCACTTGTGTGCCTTTTTGGTCCCTGCAACAAAAAGAAAGAGGAATTTATACAAAAAAAAGAGCTAAGACTTCTAAACCAAGATCGCCAGCATGGTCAGCCTCACTAATATAATATCATATGGTATGAAATTACATTTCTCAATGGATCAACTTGTGCACCAAACAAATGACCATGTGTGAAGGAATTCCAACCACGATTGTTTCAAGTCAACATGAAAATGATACTCACCTTTCTCTGAACTAGGGAGTCCATATTTTTCCATGGGCACATATAAGAGCCACCCTTCTTTTATGAAATCTGGGGTTTTCAAATATGTGTTTAATTTCTCGATTCTATCAACTTCAGCAGAAAGTAGATTTCCAATAGAGGAGAGAGTATCAGTTGGCTGAACTGTGTAGGTCACAACTTGGGAGTCAGTATCCACACAGCCACACAGAAGATGCAGAGTTTTTTTTTCTCCAACATTTAAACTTGTATTTACTCCGGTACTCCAGACTTGCCCGCTAAAATATTGATTTGATACCTCATAGAAAATATCACCATTTGTTGGCTCGTAGACTACATCATAGAAGTATGCCTGAATACCATTAACATTTTGGCACAAGCAGTTTACAGAAACCAGGTAATCTTGCCTATCTGCATATGGTATAGGCTTGATTTCTGATGCATTGACTGAGTATAACAAGGCAACTTTATCCACCTGATATCCATTGTGCTGGTAAAGAAGAGCGCTACATGACTGAATCTTGTCTAAACAAGTAAAGGGGTACATCTGTGTTTGTGAAACACAGGTTTTCATGAAGAAGTTTGGGAGAAGAAGGAGGATAAGAAAAAGAGGACTACATATCTGAAAATCCATGAAAACTTGGCATGCAACCTTTTGAGAAGAAGAAGAAGAAGAAGATAGCACAAAAGAGTAGTTAAGAGGTATTGGTGATAGCTTTTTCGATTTGTTCCTACGTAATTGTCGTTATATTCTCATTCTATACTTGTTTGTCTCCTTCATAATGATCAAGTGAATAGTTTATCCAGGATCTCTATATTTTATAGCGTTAACTAAGTCTCTGTCTAGTGTTGGAGAAGTTGGAAATTTGCTCTAGTTATTACAAATGTATGTCGATTTCCACAAAGACACCATATCTAGGTAACCTATCCTTCTGTCAATGGCACATCCCTTAGCGAACATAGGAGATTGCTTGCTCTAATTGGCAGGTCCTTTGTAGTTTAGGAGATGAGTTCTATGTTGATTAGGGCATAATATTTGTCATGCACCATCATATAGCAATTTTGCAAGTTCAATACATCCCAAGTCATTGTAAAAATGTGACTTTAACAAGGTAACTTATTCCTAATCAGAACTTTGTAAAAGCAGTCTATTATATTATGTTGTTTTCCTAATATTTTTCAACCATTACACTGTCATGAAGCTCATTGGTCACTCTAAAAATGCATGGTAGTCTGATCTCAGCAAAGAAGTGGAGTGCAGCAAAGGATGTTGAGTTCTGAATATTCCTCAACCGCGAAGGTTTTGAAGGATTAATTAGTCTTTCTGCCAGATTTGCTGGTAATGAGCAACCAGACTTTCACATCGGCCGGCTGAGTAAACAATGACCAGGTCAGGCGGCTTCTATTCCCTAGCTGTCTCTTTCCTGCATATCACAATCGCTGATTTCTTGATTATTATATTATGTTTCCCCTTGCAAATAGAGAAACCAAGAAACTAATTAGTTCGCTCAATTATAACTGGAACATTTGTCAGGAAATATGAAGAACTATTTATAATCATGACATGCATGATCACATGAAATGATTGCTTATGAAATGATAAAATCAAGTCTCTTTAGATCATAGTTTGACCCCTTCACACAAACTGTTTAATACTAAACGATCCAATTTGTAAACCAGACGGCCGATTGATGCGGACAGAATGACACTATATTTCGTGAGCTGACAGCTTGAGTTGATATTTTCGAGTTTTTACATAATTGCTGTATTATTTGCGCAAGTAAATCAAGGCTTAAAACGTCTAGTTATTAATGGTCTGACTAAAAGTAGTGCAAGTCTGCAACAGATGTGAGAATTAGGAGATTAGATACTAAGATCTAATAAGAGGAGCGGCCATAGTTATGAACTTATGGTATGCTGTGTATTTGGAGCAGGCGATTTGTGATTGAAGCTAAAGCCCAAATCCAAAAACCAAAAAAAATAATTGGTCGATTTGAACTTGGTCTGTAAGGCCCGACTTGACTATTTCACTGCGGCCATATATATTAGTTGTATTGGACTATGTTTATCAGCAACAAGTCCAAACTCTCAACCATCTAACTACTGCAACCTTTAATTAATTTATTAGGAGGCGTTTGGTAGACATGTTAGGATAGTGTAGGATAGTTAAACCGTATTAGTATTTAGGATAAAATTTATGATAGAGATAAGGATAAGGATTTTAGTGTCTTGTTTGGTAAGTAAGATAGTGTATAGGATAAAAATTATTTATGTGTTTAGTTGTATAGATTATATTATAGATAAGATGTAAAATGACTATTTTACCCCTATTCTAAATGTAGATATGAAATTTTCAAAAAAATAAATAAATATAATTTTAAGTTTAGTAATAAATAATAATCCTAATTATTAATAAGTAGACAAATTATTAATTTACTAGACAAAGTTATTAATTTATTAATTAATAAAAATATTAAATGAATAAATTAATCAAATGAAAAATATATAATGAATTTATCATATTACTTAATAAAATTAGTTAATTACGTAATAAATTATTAATTAAATTTGATAAAAAATAATTATCTTAATTAATTATATTTTTACATTATGAAAATATAATTATATTTTATAATTTAATAACAAATAACTATCTTAATTAGTAACTTATTAAACTAAATTATTGCTTTGTTAATTAATAACAAAATTAATTGAATAAATAAATCAATTTAAATTTTTAAAGAATTAATTAATACTTGCTTTAATTTAGTGTAAACAAAATTGAGAATTAGTAAGATTTCTTGTTGATTAATAAGTTCAAAATGGTAATTAATTATACTTATTAACCAAAAATAATATTTAATTACATTTTGTTTAACTTATTTATTTATTAATTAATTAGTAAAACACAATTAATGGCAGTTTGGTTCACCATTGCCGTTCACCATTTCCGACAAGGAAGGAAGCTTCCGTTCACCACAGTCTCACGGTCACGCCTAGACGAAAATTTCAACAATTTCCGGCGATCCCCACTTTTCTAACAAAACTCTAAACCTAAAATGGGGCAAAATTGAAAAAAGAATTGGAATAAAAAAGAGGCTCAGATTTAGAAAGAATCATCACAGCCTTTTAATCCACAACCCAATCGACAAATGCAGTCACAACGTCCATGGAGTCCCGGCGGCCATAGCGTCACGGCGGCCATAGATCTAGACGAATGGCCAGCCACAGACACCGCTACCACCACGGAACCACACGCACAAAACCAAAACATAAAAAAATCCAAAATCGAACTCAGATTTGGTAACAATCAGCACAACCTTTTAATCCAGCACCAAACCGACACATGCAGTCACGACGTCCATGGAGTCCCGGCGGCCACGACGTCACGGCGACCATAGATCAAGACGAACGGCCCGCCGTGGACACCGCTACCACCACGGAACCACACGCACAAAACCAAAACACAAAAAAGCCCAAAATCGAACTCGGATTTGGTAATAATCAGCACAACTTTTTAATCCACCACCAAATCGACACATGCAGTCACGATATCCATGGAGTCCCAGCGGCCATAGATCTAGACGAACTGCCCGCCGCGGACATCGCTACCACAACGGAACCACACGCACAAATCGAAACACAAAAAAGCCCAAAATCGAGGGCGCGAGGATGTGGTGGTCGGATCTAGAAGAGATGAAGCAGTGGAACGAGAAAGACAGGGAGACGGCGGTTCGGCTCAGACGAAGAAGACAAGGGCAGCATATGGAAATAAAGTGAAGACATGGAGTTATCGCAGGGGTGAGGCCAGATAGTGTGGCCTATGTTATCCCTCAAAAACAGTAAATATTGCATATATCGAGACGGGCCGTGTAAACAAACACGGGCCTCGTCTAACAAACCAAACACATGTATAAACACTGTGACATATGGAGAGTGAAGAGCTAACATGGGTTAACTCTCAAACCAAACACCCCTTATACTATTCATACAGTTGAAACGATTTGGAAAAGAGGCCCAATTAGGATCTCATTTTATAAATTAAGCAAGGCCCAACCCTCACTCTTTCTCTCTCACCGTCCACCCTTCTCTTTCTTCTGCCATTTCGAGCTCTACTTCCCTTCATCTCAATTCCCTCGCCGACCGCCGCCTGTCGCATTTCGCCCTCCTCTCGCCGACATGCACTCTGCTCTTAACCAAGTTACTTTGTTATTTATAGACAAGAAAACCAAGCTTAAATATTTGCCTCCAAATGATAGCATTTCAACTTCAAATTCATCTTATAATTGCTGTTGTCCATTCGGCTGTATCAAATTCCCAGTAGAATTAGAAAATCTGTCGGCAATATTGAGACATACGGCAGCATAATTTTTGGTGTAAAATGTGATAGGATTGTTCGTTCTATGCGGGAAAGTGGCATAACTGCAATTTTCTTAAACTAATCACCGTTTATATATAATAAATAAATAGAGATGAGGTCAAACCTCCATTCTGCCTTTAATATATGAGTCACCGAAAATTGACAGTCTAGCTATGTATACGTCTCTAGAGCTAACGATACGATAGTCGCCTTTAATATATGAGTCACCGAAAATTGGCAGTCTAGCTATGTATACGTCTCTAGAGCTAACGATACGATAGTTGCCTTCTCATGGCCCCCAAAAAGCGTCTCCCCAAAAATCCAAATCAGATTTGCCCTCTCCCCCTCTGTATCTTCCCCACATCACGTCCCCCTACACATATGTATATAAACCCACACTCTCTCTTTCCCAAAACCGCACTTTCTCGCTCTACAAACCTAGCCAGTCAATCAAATTCCAACTCCAAACACCCCAATGGCCCTATTAGGCAGACTCCCATCTTCAACACCACGAATTCAATCAAGAAACCTCAACCCTTCCGTCCAAAGACAGGTTTTAACCATCAGTTGTTCGTCCGATTCGCAAAAGGCGTCACCTTTCACGGAAAAGCATTCAATCGAGAGGTACCAGCGGGACAGCTGGGTGTACAAGAGCCAATTGCCGCAGCCCTCTTGTTCTTGCCAGCTCCCGCCTGATCAAGAGTTCGTAAGGGATTATGACATAGCTATGCAGCTTCCGGAGCTGAAGAAACTGCTTGAGGTTTTGAGAGAGAAGAGGAGAAACGAAAATGGGGGTGAGAGGAAGGGGCCTGGGAATGTGTTCTTGGTCGGAACAGGGCCTGGTGATCCCGAGCTCTTGACGATTAAGGCGTTGAGAGTTATTGAGAGCGCTGATTTGCTGTTGTATGATAGATTGGTGTCCAATGATGTTTTGAATTTGGTTGGGCCCAATGCCAATCTTTTGTATGTTGGGAAGACCGCTGGGTACCATAGCAGAACTCAGGTTTGTTTCTTTGTTGCTTAATTCCGTATTTTGAGTTTGTGTTTTTTATTGTGAGTTTTTATATGTCAAAAATTGATGTAGGTTTATTTGGGTATGAGTGGGTTGTGTTAATTTGTAGTTTTTAATGATATGTGAAGTGGATGATTTTGTGGTCTCCTAAGTGATGGAAATGAAATAGGCTATTTTTAGTTGCAATTTTTTTTTTTTTTTTTCTCTAGCTAAGTGTAAATGGATGATGAACTGGCACAGAAGAGTGTAGGCATTTAATTCCCACGGCTAGAAATATATTTTCTAAATTATGATAGGTGGGCTTGAAAAAAAGCACCAGCTAAAGAGAGATTAAAAACATTATTTATGCTAATGTAAGTTGTAACTAGTTGAAGGTTGACACAAGTTGAAGCCTGACTTTGTATCCGTAGTTGTGAACTGGTGTAGCTTGTGAAAACAGTGAATGTGTAAAGGATAGGGAAGAACTATGAGCTGACTGGTCCTGCTGCGACTGTATATTGTGCAATTGGTTGAAGAAGAACTGTGTCCAGGCTATGTTGCGTGTTTATTTTCTGCTATCGTACCAAAGATCCTATTAAAGTTTAAGTTAATGGTGAAGTTCTTGTAGTTGTTGATGCTTAAGATGTAAAAGAAACTTACTTGGGCACGTACAAAGATGATCGGAGTGCCATAGGGTTGATTAACTGTGGTTCTGGTTATGAAAAACAGTTGCACCCATTGGTCTTGTTTCTGGAATTCTCATGAAAAAGTCTACGTATATTACAGTTGCATCTTCTTTAACGCTTGAAAATGCACTGTTGTCTTGTTGCCTAAAAAAAGACTCATCATTGAGGGTTTTAGCAGGAGGAGATTCATGAATTGCTCTTAAGTTTTGCCGAAGCTGGGGCAACTGTTGTAAGGCTTAAAGGTGGAGATCCATTAGTAAGTACTATAAGAATTATAAGTGTAGAGAATATCCATGCAAGAATTCCATTTGCCGTTAACCGTGAAGTTGTTGAAAGTCGGGTGCTTATTATAATAACTTTTGGTTGCAGGTATTTGGAAGGGGTGGAGAGGAGATGGACTTTCTACAACAACAAGGAATTGAGGTGAAAGTCATTCCAGGTATGGTGATTTTGGAATAAATTTCATTCTTGTGTGTATCTTCATGTGTGGTTTGGTCTTTTTTCTTTTTTTGAATAAAGAGTGGCAGTCATCCTTCATTAAGTTTGCACTTCAATTTTAATTGGTTACTTCATTATGAACTTGTGATGGCGATTTCACTTCAACAGTTCAACGTGTAGGGTTTTTTTTTTTTTTTAATAACTTTAGCTGTGTTCTACATTAAACAAGAGACTTAAAAGATAATGTTAACCAATCTACATGAATCAATCACAATCAATCGATCCAAACACAACACTAAATACTTCAAATACTCCAATCCTTTTCTATCATATCAATCTTATCTATCCATCAACCAAACCAAATGCCCCTATAGATGATACATAGCAATTAAGCCTATTCTATGTGCATGTCCAACTATTTTAGAGATGTTAGCAAATATGAAGTCTAAGGTAAGCCTGGAATAAAGCTAGTAACTGCAATACATACTATCAATCTACAAGTTTCTCCTCCCAATCTAAACTTGTTTTCTCTCGATGTTTATATGGTAAAACAAGCTTCAACTTTCAGAAAAGTATAAGTTAACAATGTATGAGACCTGATAAATGAGTTTATGTAAATTAACAGGCATAACAGCTGCTTCCGGAATAGCTGCTGAATTAGGAATTCCTTTAACACACCGTGGTGTTGCAACTAGTGTTCGATTTCTGACAGGCCACTCAAGAAAGGGAGGAACGGATCCTCTATTTGTCGCAGAGAATGCCGCTGATCCTGATTCCACACTTGTTGTCTATATGGGCCTGTCAACTCTCCCTTCCCTTGCCTCCAAACTAATGCATCATGGGTTGCCAGACGACACACCTGCTGCAGCAATCGAGCGAGGAACTACTCCTCAACAGCGCATAGTAAGCCAATCATGACCTACTTGTAATTTTGATTGATGCATTAAGTTTGGATAGTAGACACAAATGGAAGATTATGACAAATGTCAAAATTGTCCTTTCATCCTGTCCATTCTAGTTATCATGTAATCTTAACCTCATTTGCAATCATAGGTCTTTGCTAAACTGAAGGACCTTGCTGATGAAATTGCAACGAACCAGCTGGTTTCTCCTTCTTTAATCATCATTGGGAAAGTTGTTGCTCTTTCACCATTATGGCTGCATGCCATTAAAGAAACTTCAACTCTGGTCGTATCTAGATAGCGAGGTTTACACAGGGGTGAAGCAACGAACCTTGTCTTTGAAGGCACGCGTTAACTAATAGCTTCTTTGCTTGCTTTTGCTGCTCGTGATTTGCAGACTCAATCTGCATCCCTGTATCAGGCCTGGATGCTGATCATTTTGTTGAGTTGATTGCGGAAATAGATTGTTTTTCTTAGTTTGAATAATGATTATAATTGGTAGTTTGGTACCAGAGTTGGTTGTAATTTAAGAGACTGCAGTGTAGGGTTCTCTGTTTTTAAAACTAAAATGAGAGAATCTTAGTGCTATTTATGCTTTGACTTTTTATTTCTCGCCTTTTTGTTCTCCTGTTGCTCTTCGATGTTGACATGTACTTATGCCCTCTGTGCTGGTTAGACTGAATAAGTTGAGCCCAAATGAAAAGGACAAATACTGTCCGTTTTTTCGAAAAACATTTCATACTTATACAATGATCAACTAATATTTAATGAGTTGATTTTGTTTTCAAATTTAGGTTAGGATCACTTCTCCAATACCGTAAAGTTTTTGTGGTAGTTAGGGATGACAATCGGATCAATACATCGCTTTTAGGTCAATTTTATTCGGGTTACGGGCTAATAGGATGCTGGTTAATTAGGTTGAAATTTTATCGTGTTAGAAATTTTCAACCATGACCCTGAATATTCGAGTTTCGGGCTGCCCAGGGTAATCGCGCTGAATGCTAACAATGAAATTAACGAGTGATGCATGATTTCTATAATGGTTAATGAAAAAATTTACTCATATTTATATAACATATAATATTTAATTGGAGGAATTTTAGGATATATACTTCAATTCGGTCACACTTAAATATTATTGTATAAAAATTAAAAAAATGTTATTGGATAAAAATGATGTATGATCAATCTTGAGCTACTTAATGATTTAACGTATAATAATAAGTTATCATGAATCTTGATGTGCTAAAAAATCTAAATTAATATTTGTATAATTAAAATTAAATATAAACACACTGCGATAAATTTTCAATCATGTTTTAGGATTCAAATATCTCTTACAGTGAATTTGAATTTTCCAATTTATTTATTATTATATTATATTATATTATATTATATTATATTATATTATATTATATTATATTATATTATAAAAGCATTAACCTTTTGATTACGTGTAACCGCATGTAAAAAGATTACGTGCTAATCGGTTGTGGATTAATAGAGCTGGAATTTTATCAGATTAAAAATTTTCAACTCTAATTCTCTAAATTTAGCAGGCTATGCGGATCAACCTGCAAATTTCATAATGAACTACATCTCTAGTAATAGTTAAGTAGGGTGGAGATAAAATTTCATAATATCTTTAGCAGGAAAAATATTAACCTTTTGATTACGTGCAACCGCATGTAAAAAAAGCATGGAGATATTTCTTGATTTTATTCATAAAATAATGTATATATTTCCATATACGTGAAATCAATACAATTTCTCAGAACTTTATGCCATACTTGATATGGAAGAATGAAATGATGATGGACTGGAATGAATATGGGAAAAGAATGAATGCAGGAATGTAATGACAAATCATGAATAATTATTTCACTTGATAGGTATAAGCAATATGAAAGGAATAGAATCAATATTCCTTATTTAATTCCATTCCTATGCTTGGTGACTACAAATATAGTATAGGAATGGAATTAAATGAAA
>JAYDZE010554582.1:0-13193 GCA_034509125.1 Monilaria moniliformis | reverse complement strand
TTAAAGTTATGATATAATCGGCTGATTTTAAAACTTGCGGGATTGACCAGAATTTGACCAAATTTGGTGGTTTTTCCGGCAATTTGCCCTTTTTATTTTGGTTAATACTTAAAACTTCTGGTAAGTGAGAATGGATAGTTTGGGGTATTGACTCATAAATGAATTATACCTAAACTTTAGTTTTTAACTAATTCTATTGTTCTGGTAAAAAATATATGAAATTTAGTTTTTTGAAATTTGCCATGAAATCGTAGTTTATTGAATAATAACTTGGTTCTCTGAGGTCTTATTGAAATAGTAACTTACCATTATAAAGCTATCGACAGAAGCTTTCTAACGGTACTTATAGCATTAATTGGAATTTGATAATCGAAAGTGATCAAAAAATGACTTGACTATCTATTTTTGCTGAAATTTGAATTCTTGTATCACGTGACAATAATTATAAAGTATCGTCAAGAGCTTTCCAACAAAATTTGGTCTAATATCAAATTTTTTTAAAAAGTAGAAGTTATGTATAACTCGACATGCCAACTTTGATGAGCTTGTATTTCTTTATTCTAGCTCGAATTCAGCGACAAATCCCTCTAAACTTGATAGTTCTTGCTTCCTAGAGCCGCACAATTCTTGGGACATAGACGCAGCTCATGATATCTTCTCCAGCTTCTTCAACAACGCCGGATCTCAGCTCGCTTTGTCCAGTAATGCTGACAATGTGCCGCTCGAATGTCTAGTTCATTCTTCGCCACATTCTCCACCATCAATTCCGCCTACTCTAATTGATGCTCCGTCAAATTCTGTAGTCTCTCCATCCTCGACTTTTGTTGGCCATCCTTTGATTGCTCGTTCAAAGGCAGGCATTTTCAAACCACGTCACCGTACGAATTTTGCTGTCACAAAACTTGAGCATGCTCGAGGACACATCAACTGCTAAAGAACCACATTGGCTTGTGGCAGTGGATGATGGATTTGGTGCTCTTCATGGAAATGACTCTTGGGATCTTGCTCTACGCCTTTTCGGTGTTAACGTTATAAAGCTTGTTTGGTTGCCCAGGGCTTCTTTCAAGTCCCCGAACTTTTAAGTGGGTTGTCATGGAGTTGTGTCCAAACCTGTTCATATGGAACAATGTCCTTCTTAGTCAAGGGAATGATATTCATTCTGGATCTATAGCAAACCGTTTCTAGGCCTCTTGTAGCTGGTCAGGTTCTCACAATCCTTATACTGATCATTCTTTGGTTGGTGAGCTGAATAGATTGGTGTTTCTACATTATTTATTTATAGTTGGTCTTTCATTAGGATTTGATTTCGTTAGGAGGAGTAGTAATATTCCTTATAATTTGTTTGACCTTTACTGTATCACTGGTGGTACGCTCGTCTCTCGGTCAACGTCTTGCTTGAAGGGGTAATAGAGGACAATCCCATGATATCATGACATCAAAATCAAGATAAAGAATTTGTTATTACTTTATTTTTCTCAAAATCATATTTCAATTTCTTTAAACTGAATTGATATTGGTGGTGGAACTGGAACTAGAACTGGAACAATTAGGACCAAACCGACATCCTTGGCAATGAAAGAATCTAGAAAATGAAACAAATAAGAGTTGTAACACTAGCAAAAAATCATCGTTTCCGCTCCTTACCTTCTCTCCCAACTCTCATTCATAAATAACCACTCACCACCACCACAATGTCTATCCACCTAACCCTCTGTTACGGGGGTAAATCTGATGGCCCCGAGATGTGGCGTGCCACGGGCCACATCGTCGGGAGAAGTAGGTGTCAAGGCATTGGGTTCATGCCTTGGCTGGTTCGAAGTGGCATGATTGCGAGGAAGGCATAGTCTTGGCCCAATGATGCGGAGCATCGGGCGTGTGGGGCAGCACTCGGCGGAGCGTTGCATCGGTGCACATCGTGCCCAGCAAAGAGGTGAGCAGCGGGGCAGATGCGTGTTGTGTGCGCGGCATCGGCCCCGACGGGCGCACAACCCTACCTCTACCCGCACACTATGTGTGTCGGGTGAACTGTGTGTTAGCGACGGAGTTCGATCCCTGGTGGGCGCGAAGCTAGCATGCGCGGGGCATGCAAGACAGTGGCGAACAGTTACGCGGAGCTGGCATGTACGGAGCATGGGAGACAGTTGCGAGCAGTTGAGGGGCGGTTGCGAAGGGCAAAACCGCCCCGAGGTGCTGGAAGACTCGGATGCTCGCCACATGGTCCGACGGTTGGTACCCGACGGCCAAGACTGCTACGCCCAGTGATGGGGGATTGTCCATCACACATATACTGTATTCATATGCCTTTGAGCTAGGAGGGACTAGATGCATTGTTGTATGTTTGTGTTTGGTGTACCTTTGTGATTGTGAGTATATTGCGAAGGTTGGGCGTGGTGCCCGTAAACTGTGTATGCTTTACTATTCCGCTATGTATTGTGATTGGCTTGCTAAATAACAAACGATAACAAGCAAATTAACCTCAAACACGAGAGTTCGTGAGGGAGTGAAAGGCTGGTCGATTGAGAGGGTCGGCTAAAAAAATTTGTACGTGGGTAACACACTGTGATACCCTCCGCCCTACTTCCACTCTCCTCTCTCTATCGCACAAATACGGCTGCCATTCTCCGAAATTCCACTCTCTCTCCTCACCAAACCCCAGGCGTGCCTTCTCCATTCGCTCCTCCAACGATCCCACTGACCCACCTCCAAAGCCGGCGCCTCATCCAAAAATCCTGCCTACGTGGACGAGTCGGCGGACAAATCGGAGCCCGAGCCCGAACCTGCCTCGAGATTCTCGGGCTCGGATCCTCCCAAGGACGACGACGAGTGGGGAGGGTCACGAGTTGAATTGGGAAACGGAAGCCCAGTTGCTGACGTCGCGGAAGACGGTGACGGGAGGCTCTGGGAGCTCAGACGGGCACTGGTAGATACTGTTTACGGGTCGGATTCGGGGTTCCGGGTCCGGGCTCAGGCCCTTGAGCTTGTTTCTCAGCTAGAGGCTGCTAATCCGACGCCCGCGCCTACTGAATGCCCCGACTTGCTCGATGGGAACTGGATATTAGTGTGAGTTCATAGTTTTATTCACACTTCAGTTATGTGTTCAAGATAATAGGCTTTGCTAGTATGTGCATTTTGTGTGGTTAATCGTTCTTTAGGATTTCAATTTCGAAATGAAAAATTTCTCATAACTCTCCACCTCTATTGAGATAAAGAAGTAAAGGTAACCTTCTTCTGTAAATGGATTTGTGCTTTGTAGAGCTGTGTGCTCTCTTCTGAGTCTTTGGAGAGGAAGGCAAACCCAAGGCATTGTTTGTAATTGAGGGGAATTCTATGATGAAGACAATTATGTGCTTGGCTTTATCACAAGGGCTTTAGAATTAGGGGGTGCTTGCTTTTCATGATTGGTAAGATATATTGAGTATTTTTATCCTCATTACTAGGATTTCCTCAATCCTACTACCTTTTCGATGGGATATGAATCAAGCCAAGTTAGCTCAAATGATGGAAATTATCAAGGGCATTGGAATATCCCAAAGTTTTAATTCATCTTAGTAAACAATGGATTAACGTATACTATATTTATCTATCTAGGCTAATCCATAAAAGTAAATGGCCCCTTACTGCTGAATATTAGCGTAGAGGGAGAGTTAATATGGCTGCGTCAGTAGTTAATTCTGTCACAGATTTGTTAGCTTCTAGCTAGTTAGATTGAAAAAAATTATGAGTAGCACCTTGTTTGAAACTTTAATTTGGATATCTTCTGTCAAAGGGCAACTATATGGGATACTGTGAGTCTGTGAGTATTTCTTGCTTCATGTAATACATTTTTTAGTAACTGTATCCAGTGCAACCTGATAAGAGTATTTAAGTGACCGTTGTCACAGAAGGCAAGGAAGCTTTTCACTCGTGATGTATTTGGTTGAACATATTTGAATTTCAGATCTATAATAATATGACCCCTTTAGAATGTTTTCATGTTCAATTTATATGGGTTTTTCTAACCAATGAGTTATCATTTTGGATTCTTTTCCGGTTCTTTTCCTCGATTTTCACCTTACAATATGAAGTTGTTTTTATTTGTCGGTGCTGAGTTTAGAAAGAGTGTTATAAACCCGCTTCTGATCTTTTCCCAATTTGTTGCTTGTTCTTTCAAGATATTGACACATACTGGTAGAACCAGTGTACAATATGCAGTAGGTGCAGGTCTTGCATTGAACCTAGCTTTTGCTTCATTGTTTATGATACAATACTTACATTTTCCAGCTGAATATTCTTTCTACTCTTGTTAGTTGTATATAGATTGTACATGAAATATGTGAATATTGAACTTCTTTAAACCTGCTATTTTTAATAACTAGACATTTGAAATTTGAGAATTATACATGATTGACTTAACTCTCAAGAGTACCTTCGCATCTTTATAGTTTTACCAATATTTATTGTATCACCAACTTGTCATATTATGTTTTGAGACAATGCATGTTCAGGCAGAGGGTGATCTTCTGTAAAAGCAAGATATTATGCAACCAAAGTCCCATATCGGTTAAACATGGGGATAATTTTAGGTTTATTAGTGTGGACTACTTTTCCACTAGTATGAGGCGTTTAGAGAAGCTAAAGAGCAAACTGTGCGAGCTTGTCTGTACTTTGGGCTAGGGTCACAATATTGGTATTAGAGCATTTCTTGAACATAACAAAGTGGGACTTTGTTTTAGAAGGGGTTGTTGGTTGTGCAACAAAATTCCCATGTCTGTTAAATAATTGGACGATCATGGGTTTGTAAGTGTGGATTACATGTCAACTACTACACAGCCTGTTGGGATATCTTAAATACAAAATTGTGCCCCTTCAAGCCTAAAGCATATGGTATCGTGCTAGTGTGGAAATATTGGGTGGGCATTCTCACTTTGAGCCAGAGGCCCAACAATAAAACTAAAACTGCTTAGTAGGCTTCCCCAGATGTTTTGGGATTATTGATTCCCTAAAAGAACTAAATTTTTTGAACTGGCTACTTCCCCTTAGCTTTATTTTGGACTGGATAGAGATGTTTCTGGTGAACTCTGTTATAACTGATATTAAATGACAAAAATCCTCTATGTATGAAGGAAATGAATCATGGAACATAACGGCATAGAGGCATGAAGTTTAATTCAAAACCGTTTAGATTCAAGCCCCATGTCTACCTACCATGCTCCTATGGACATGTGGTGTGGGGTTCAGCAATAAGAATAAAACTGCTTACTTTTTACCTGAAAGTTTTGGAATTGTTGATTCCCTAAAGAGTTAAGCTTAAATGTAATGAAGTGCCCCGGCCTTAGGGATGTCTTTCACTAGATAAATGACAAAACCTCTTGGTACATGAAGGAACAAAACGTGGAACTCTAATTCATAAAGGCACATAGACAAGCATTCTAATATATCAAATGTCTGTAGATGTATGAAGTATGAACTAGGCCGTCAATGCTTGATACCAAAGATCTCCAATCTTTCTATCCATCTGCTTCCTTTTTTCAGCCACCAACTAATTATTTTGGTGCTTATTACAAATAATCTGATTTTTTTCTTAAAAATTGCCCTTATGCGTAATTGTTCTTATTTGCCAATAAGAAGAGGGTCAGCGCATCTCTTGTTTAGTGATAATAACAAGGTCTATTTTAGCTGATCTTGTTTGTAAAAGTGAGTTTTTGTCTTGGAACATACATTAGATAACTTTATTATACTAAAGTGGCCATTTACTTTTGAGGATAAACCTAGATAGATAAAATAGTGGGGGTTTTTCTCAATCTAGGTGAATCTATGATAAAGGTTCCCAAAATGGGAACCTTTTCTTTAGTTTACAGTTTTTGGAAAGCCACAAGTAGGAAGCGCATCTTCACTTAAGTGAAGACGCAAACGCCGGCCACGTCTTTAGTAAGGCGCATTTAAAAATTACGTCCAGGGGGAGATGCAATTAGCATTCGCGTTTCTCACTCACTTCCTTATCTGACACAGAGATATGCCCATGCCTTCTTTTTCTACTATTTTGCACCTCTTTTACTTATTATTATTAGCTTATCAAATTAAAGATATCTCAATTTGCTCCTCCTTTGTTTGGATTTTGGAAGGCCCGCTTGTTCAATATTTTACATAAATATCTTATTATGTAACCACTTATTTATATAGTTGGGCATTTTCTATGTACAAAACTAAAGGTTTTAATTTTCTAATATTATACATACATATTTTATTTCTTTATTTTTAGGGAGCATAAGTTAAAAGGTGCCTTTTAATATCAAAATTATTTATCTTTTATTAAAATATTTCGAGTTAATTATTAGTGTTGTGATAGTTTTAATATTTAATTGTAATTATTTATATTTCAAAATATTTTTATTAAAATATTAATCTTTCATGTATTAAACTACATTATGTATGGTGTAGAATATATATCAATAAATTTAATATTAAATATAATTTTTCCCTCTTTTATTGTGACACGTTACATTTTTATCACATGAATGTTGCGGAAGGTTAAAAATGAGAAGATTAAAATGCATAACATGTGAGAATTTGTCGTATCTCAAAGTGATTGCGCCAACTTAGCATTTGTGTGAATGTAGGCTTCTCTTGGGGTAGTTGTCTGATTTGGACTGAATCCGTCATATATATTTATATTTGCTTGAATAAAAGTAGGTGACAGATTTCTCACATGCATCTCTCTGTGAGATGCAATTTTTAAATGCGTCTTACTAAAGACGCAGCCAACATTTGTGTCTTTCCCAAAATCGTAAACTTTAAAATAAAAAAAAATAAAAAATAAAAAAAAAGTTCCCATTTCGGAACCTTTATCCTAAATTCACCTATATTGAGAAAAACCCCAAAATAGTGGTTGTTTATTTAGATAAATTGGAATTTCGGATATACCAAGGTCTTTGATAATTCCTATCACTTGAGCTAATTTTGCTTGATTCATATCTCATTGAAAGGGTGAAATTGGAGAAATTTTGGTAATAGGACAAAATCCAAGGTCCTTGCTAATTTTTGCTTGATTCATATCCCATTGAAAGGGTGTAAGAATGATTTACTAAGGCCTGCCTTTAGGTTGCCGTGCCTGAGGCTCACTCTTTTTACTTTTGGCTGTTTAAGTCGTGAGAATTGGGCAGTCATACTAACATTGTTTATGGGACTCATAAAAACCATAAAGAGAACTTCTTAAACCAGTGTTGATGATATTTGCCGCAACTGGGGCTTGAGAGATTGTTGGTGGGATCTTATTTGCCAGATTTTACCTGGTATTTGGTGATGACGTGATGTTGAAAATATGCTGGTAGAAGGCGACAACATTTATCGCAAAATGAAAGTATTGTTAAAATAATCTGAAAGCATGTAAAATGGATTGAGTATGTAGATTTTCTGATTTTGAATAGCTCCATATACTACTGCTGATTAATTTGGCTCTCTTGTCCGAGATCATTAAAGACTGAAATTAAATAGGTGAGAAATGATGCTGTGTAAATGTTCTGCAATTCCTCAGACTTTTCATTTTTCAAGCCTCAGGTACACAGCCTTTTCTGAACTATTGCCTCTGCTGGCAGCAGGCAGTATTCCATTTGTGAAAGTTGAAGAGATCAGCCAATCTATTGACACAAGCAGCCTTACCATTGAAAATTCGATGACATTATCGAGTCCTATTTCCACCTTGTCTTTTTGTGCTATAGCATCCTTTGAAGTCCGGAGCCCATCAAGAATACAAGTACTTTCTTACACCACTCGTATATAGATGAAGTGTGCTTCATCGTCAGAGATACATGTTAATTACTCATCGTTCAAAAACTGTGGAGGTTGAATTTAAAGAAGGGAAATTCAAGCCTCCAAAGATCAAGTCAAGTATAGATCTTCCAGAAAGTGTCAATATTTTCGGGCAGTACATAAGTTTATCGCCTGTGCAGCAGTCTCTGAATCCACTTCAAAATGTTATCGAGAGCATAGCACACGCCATCTCTGGGCAACCTCCCCTTAAGGTTCGCATTCCTGGTGAACAGACAAAATCATGGCTTCTGATTACATACCTTGATAAAGATTTCCGGATATCAAGAGGAGATGGTGGCCTTTTTGTGCTCGTGAAGGAAGGAAGCGCACTTTTCGATTAGTGGGATCCAGCATTTGTGAAGCAGATTGGCTGCGTATAGGTATCTTTATACATAGATCAACATTGAATTTTTGCAATCACACATAACATTATGACCTTGAGGTATATGTACTTTCAACAACTTAAAATTGTCTGCTGCGTGACATGTACACATTGAAAACCTTGCTGAATATGCCATGGTCATTTTAAGATTCACTGATTTTGCCTTCCCGACTTTCCTTTCTCTCTGACTGCCGAATTATTCTCACCTAATAATTCTTGTTGCAAAGCATCATGAATGGTTAGTCTTAAAGCTTGAATTTTTCAACTTGTGCAGCGCTAGCAACGCACAACCAGCCAGCCAGCCCTCGTGTTTGATTATCGAGCGATGCAACAAGCAACACCACCGGAACATAAACATGAAGCACATGCATAGTATACGGAAAACTCACTCACAATTCAAAGGAATATGCCAAACAATTCTGTGCAAGGCCAATATGCCTAATTAACGTGATGGACACACCACCATCACTAAGACAAATCGAACTCAGCTTGAGACAACAAGTGTCGTCATCCTGCTAGTAGCTTCCCACGCACGAGGCAATTATCCCCGCCAAAACTGCCTCAAGCCACTAGACCTGTCCATAACTTCTCTTAGCTGCATCCAATCGACTAACCTTAAGGCTCAGCTATGTGATTGTCGAGAAAGACTAGCGCACAGTGCCCACGCACCAACTTGGCGAGGCTGATGCCCAGTGGCATCTACGCAACACACGCACACCCACTCACGGTGTTGCCTCGGCACGTGCTGCCCAATACCACATGTCATAAGGCTTTTTTTTAAGCCTGAAATTTTCACTGTGTGGCGCTAATCATGCACGACTAACCAACCGTCAGTAAACACCAATGTTTAAATCAAGCAGTGGAACACAAACATAAAGCACACACACAACATACAGGAAACTCACTCCCGACCTTTGTATTGCTCACAATTCGTACAAAGTAACATGTCAAGGCTTGCACACAACAATCGTGTGCAACTCAAGACCAAACATGCTTAAATAACATGATATACACAACCCATCACTAGGACAAATCAAACTTACCGCATCAGACAGTATTGAGTTGCCAAAAGTGGTCATCGCAAGCTTTCCGCTCACGAGACAATTATCCTAGCCAAAACTGCATCAAACCACTAGCACTTTCTCGCACGTGACCGCCGCATCCAACTGAGTACCTGGGTACCATCTGGCTCAGCTAGCGCCAAGCGACCACTTACGCATCTGTTGGGTGAGGCTGGCACTCAGTGCCCGTGCACCTGCCCACCAAAGCTAGCACGCAGCACCCTCTTACGTACCAATGTACATCGCCTCTCATCTTGGCTCAATGCCTACTCCCATCGGCCACCAACTTGACCACAACTCGGCCAGCTCATCTGGGGTCCATGTCACCCCACTCTAACACTAAAACTAGCCAAGTCACCTATAACTTAGGACGCCTCAGCGCCATCTATTTGCCGGAAACAGCAATTTCAGTACAGAAAATTGAATTTTCAAATTTTTTAAAATTAGTGTTTTAATTTGACAATTACATTTGTGATGCACGGCTGATAGACATGTACCTGGTGGCATTTAAAAAAAAATGATATTTAGTGTTTCTTACACAAGTACATTTTAATGAGGTCTAGTACACTTTTTAATACACATCAACTTAGGACTAGGACAACAATATTGTGTTATCATTGTCCACTTTCTTACACAAGTACGTTTGTTTAAGAGTTGTGTAAGAACTTTCACAAAAATCTAAACAAACCTATCAATATCCAAGAAGACTATATTAGTCTCTTCACTTAAATATCCTACTGCTACATATTTTTATAGAAGTGAGTATTTCCCACATTTACATTATCAAAAGTGGGTAGTTTTGCCCATTAATACAAATTAAATGGACCCCCCCCCCCCAACACACACATATAATATGAAGAGCACAACCAATTAAGCATATTTTTATTTTCAAACATATAGCACTAAAAGGTCAAAATCATTTCATTTCCCACACAAAAACAAACACGATGCACAACATCATGCATACTCGACAGCCCAGCTATTGAAATGTAACTTTATATACCTTCTACATAACTTCATCCTAGATGTAAATATACCACACTATAGAAAGAATAAAAGCGGAGTGCCACGATCCAATAACAAAGCTAGAGTGAGCACCAAATGATCCAAAGTCTCGAAACATCTTCCTTGTTTTTTATTTTGTTCTACTCTTATGGCCTAGAACAAACACTAGAGACTCCAAAATAATGAAGCAAATCATGAAATATGCAACCTTAGCTGACAAATATCAAAACTGGGGCACAACAGGAAGTGTCATCCAGAATCTTGCACTACAAACAGCTTCAGGAAAATAGTACACTGCAAAATCTATGCAAAGCAAATACATTGTACTATTTAAGATAACCAACTACATAAGAAATGGTGTCATAGAAGCTCAACCAATGAAGGCAAAGATTCATCCTATGCCTTTTTCTTTTTGGATTTCAGCATCACATATCCAATAAAAACAGAAAGGAAGCAGATCAGAGCAACACCAGCATATACAGGAATGAAAATGGCATATTGTTGAGGGAGGAAGTACTTGTGCACAAAATGGTCACTGTCAACAAAAGGCTGGAAGAAGATAAATAAGTCATACATCAGCAAGGAGTTCAGAAAGTATATAACATGTAAAATAATCTAGGAAAAAGATTAACTAACCAAGATGATAATCCAGAAAGTATAATATGTGAATATGGATAAGCTGATGACTGATAAAAGCAACCCGACAGCCCTGTCTGCTAGTTCCATTGCAGAGATTGACCTGGCTCCTGGCAAAAAATTGGCAACCCATGCTGAGATGACACCAAAAAAAGGAGAAAGAAACAAAGACTCAAGCATCTGAATGCTTTAGACCGCCATAGGTATGACCTTAGTAAATATGACCTTAGTAAAGAGGTCAAAAAAATATAGGCCTTGATATATAAATATAACGAGAAATGCAGGTTCGAGCACAAAAACAGTAGTTTGAGTTATCTAACTAACTATACAATTCAACCATTAGAAAAGGTTATGTAGTTTGAGCTATACTTATTTGCTTCACATTGCAGTTAAACGAACCCAATTTCTAGTGATTATATAGAATGATAAATAATCTTAAAAAAGAGAAAGAAGCAAAGTTTTAAGTATGGCCAGGTAAAATGGTTGAAACCATATGTCTGCATAAAGAAGTTATGCATATGCATCCTTCTTTGCATCACCATCCAAGCTGGTAGAACTTGTGTGTTTTCTCCTAATTTTGTAAGAAATCTTAACATATATATGAAAGCAGTCCGCCAGCTTGACATGAAAACAAATCACCAAGAGTTGCATTATCTACAGCAAAAATATGGAGAGAGAGAGAGAGAGACTAGGAGCAACTATGGAGCAACTAGTCATAACTGTAAGCTCATCATGTACCTAGGATCATGCAGATATTGCAAAGAAATGGAAACCTTTTACCAGACAAATGACTGTACCAGCGATCAATCTATTGTTGTTTTGGAACTATGACTGGTTATCCTATATGGGTTGGGGAATATAAAGAATGATGATAACATTGCAAGAGAAAGATAAGTGATGGAGAAAATTTTAAGTAGGGGCTAAGCTATTATCGAAAGAGCTGGTCGATTTATCACTTCAGGCATCAACATTCCTCTTTTGTTTTATGAAACAAAACTTCTGAGTTTTCTCATATCTCATCAATTGTTCAAGCTCATTTTATGTTCTAAGTTCTTCCTTGTTGAAAATGACTCCGAATTGATATGTCCATAAATAAAGCACTCAAGCTATTATTTACTTGTCACTGTTAATCAAGATAACTTCAACCCTTTATTAGATAAAGTTGCTTATAAAACCAACACACCAGAAAATTGATAGGACTAAAGAAAAGTTCCTTTTAATGACGAACAACTCTGCCTAATTTACATCAATCAAACCATTGATATACCAAGAAGATCAGAGCAGACAAGCCGAATTTTTTTTAATAATATGGCAACTAAACTTCTTTTTTGGGGAGTTTCTTATTGTTGATAGCTTTAATTTTTTAGATTCTCCACTTAAATGTCCCCCACTCAATGTAGCACATCCGATGTTAGCTGGTCAGCAACTCCTACCTTCAAAATTGATTCCAAAAGTTGTCCGAAAGTACATAAGATGAAGTTTCAGCAAAAAATAAATTGAAACAGTCGAACTACACAATTATCCGAAGGCATCGCTCTGGCTATACAACAGCAGAATACTAAACCTAAATAGGAAAAATTAAGACTTGTAAAATAAATGTTCCTTGGAATACTAATGCCAGATTAAGGTGATACCGAGACAAACAGATATATCCCAATATGAGGACGATCATTTTAAACAAAATTCTAAGAAGATAATAATGAAAGAATCCCATTTCAATACGGGTTAGTTTCACAGGCAGCAGAACATTCCCAAAGTTGCATCATTGATAAAAACCCATTAGATTCAGCAATAAAACGTACTCTAATCCCACCAAAGGGGAGAACATAACCATAATTTCACACAATTAGAGAAATCTGTATCAATTACCTGAAATTAGATGTTACAGAAGCAGAGAATTACTTCACAGCAGGAGATGGTTTCTTCAACGAACAAACGAAAGTTAGCTGCGCTTTAATTTTCGAGATTTGCCGGTATTCCGGTTTTGGCCCTCACAAAATTCATTTAAAAGGTTAACATTAAAAATTAAACAAACAATTTACAGGTAATATTATAAAGTATTTATTAATGTACATTGTTTGCAATAAGAGCGAGCTACACACATTTTTATGGGTAGTTACTATATTATCTGAGAAAAATATCGCCAAGTGTATAGGTGTTGTAATGCCCCAAATTTCTAATTTGTCTTAAATACTACTCCCTGCGTCCGCGATAAAATGTCTCATTTTACTATAAATGGACGTCCGTAATAAAATGTCTCATTTCACTTTTACTATTTTTGGTAAATGGGCCCCACACTCCACTAACTCATTACACTCATATTC
>JAYDZE010554571.1:0-13195 GCA_034509125.1 Monilaria moniliformis | reverse complement strand
ACATCAGTTAATAAAATTAATTAATGATTAATGAATGGTAATTAATGATTAATTAATGGTGATTAATGCAAAAAAAACAAGAACAGTCTCCCTCTCCACTCTCCTCTCTTCTGGCCGGCTCCATTTCCGGCCACCCCATTTCCGGCCACCAAAATCGACAACAACCGAACCCAAAAATCACTCCAAAACCGATCATCCAACACACACAGCTGGAGAAATCGAAAGCCAAACACCTAAAATCTATGCCCAAATCCCAAACAAGAGCAAAATCGAAACCCAAAAACACCAAAATTCGAATAAAATCACACAAGAAAAGAGAAATCTAGAAATAGAGAAACAAGAACAAGATTCAGATTTGATATAGGCTCAGATTTGAACACTCAATCATCACAGCCTCACCAAAATCGCACAAGAACGGAGAAACCCTAGAAACAGAACAACAGATAAACGTCGTCGATTCAAGGTCCAGAACACGGAGAAACACACCAGGACAGCCTGTCAAACAAGATCCGCCGCCAAACACACCAAACGGTCCCCTGGTGACCTCTTTTCCGGCGACCCCCAATCGACCCAATTGAAGCAAAATCGACGGTGGCCATGGTGCGACGACGGCGGCCGCGAAATCCACAGCTACCGCCGCCAAACACACCATTACCGCCGGTCTAGTGGCTCAGATTTACACGACGTAAATCATCACCGCCGCGAGCCGAGGGGTAGAGAGAGAGAGAGAGCCGATGGGTAGAGAGAGAGAGCCGAGAGGCAAAGAGAGCCGAGGGGTAGCGAGAGAGAGTCGCATAAATGAGAGTCTCACAGCGTGAGAGAGATTGAGAGCGCAGCGTGAGAGTCGAGAGCAGCGTGAGAGAGAGTGAGAGAGCAGCGTGAGAGAAAGTGAGAGAAAAGGGTAGGGATGACAAACAATTGTTAACGTGAAATAGAGATTGTGTATCAGGGGTGTTATGCCTGATACACTAACATAGGATTAGAGGGTTTTAACATGCCACGTGGACGGGCCTGTAGTGTAACACGGGCCGGACAGTTAAATAAACATGCTTACCAAACAAACAAATAAAGCATGATAAATTATCATAACATGGGATATCCCATGTACCAAACACTCCCTTAAGATGTTGAGCAAGTACTTATTAGAACTCAACCTTGTCTCTTTGCTTCAGGAGCTTCAAAGTGGAAAAGTTCTCCTTCGCCTGGCTCACTTATATGAGGTCCTCTTCTTTGATTCTACTATCTTTTGAACTAATAACTATGATCGGTTTATGATTAAACTACTAAATAGAAATAATAATGTGTTTTTGACATACTGAAGGCTGAAGAGGATAAAGATTACTCAGTGGTGAGTGGTGTCTAACTGAGGAAGCTGTTTTCTGGCAAGAAGGTAATATTGATTCAAGTCCAAAAGCAGCATGTTACTGTAGATAGGTAAAACTGAGAATTGCTTGTTTTATGGAAATGGCAAATTCAGATCACTAAGGTGAGGGAAATGACATTATCGGGCAGCCAAGAGAGGAAGAAGATGGAGAAGAGTAGACTAGAATGGAAGGTAGAAGAAGAGGAAGAAAAAGTGGTGAGAGGAGGAGATGTGGATCCGGTACAGCTTGTGGTAGAACTTGCTCCCATGGAGATTGGGACACTCATTATCGACTTGGACTACCTAAAAGTGTTTGCTTCTTGAAAGATGTAACATTTGCAAGCATGCGAACTGAGCAAGACTAACATCGTTCATTCCCACAGCTTGTGTGGGGAAGTCCAGTTCTGGAAATGAGAAAATGAAACTTGCTCCATTTCTCTTGTTCAAATGCTTCAACTCTGCTACGCTACTCCCATTCCGTTCTAGGTTTCAACCAAAATCGCAATTGTAGGTTGTAACTTGTAAAGAAACCTAGTGGACTGAGGAAGTAAATAAGTTTGACGAAAAGATGAAACAATGGATTTATGCATGTAAAAGAGAAGAATGAGAAGAGAGATGTATGCATTAATTAGTAAATTCATAATTATTTTTTAATGAAAGCTATAATGAGTAAAATGAGTGATATGAAATATAAAATACTACAAATAAATTATAATAACCAGACATGAAATTTAAATTTAAATATTACACATATAATTAGAATAGTATTATGTAACTTATGTCTCCTTGCATTTTTATTCTGAATTGTAGTTTTATTTTGCATTGATACAAATATATAATACAAAAATATTATGAAATATTCATTTTTAGTCATGAGCTTTTTAAACCCAAAATGATGAGAAGAATTCGAAAATAATCAAATCTATAGGCAGATCTAAAGAGCTGTAGCTTTTGGTGATCCCATGGAGGATATCTGAACCAGAAATCTATAAGGAAGCTTCTTTTAATAATGGCCTTCTCATGAGAAAACATATCAAATGAATATTTGCCATGATATCTGCCGAATCCACTCTCTCCTACTCCTCCAAATGGAATACAATCTCCAACATACTGCAACAAATTACCATTAACAATATTTTGGCATCTGTATATTTATTAAATAAATAAATTATTTTTTTAAATTCGATTATCTTATAATTAAGTTTATACTGTGAGTATTAAATTTAGCTTCATGTGTCAGATACGACACAGATACTCAGATGAGTGTTTAAAAGTAAAAATTGGATCATTTGTACTTTTATTTATAGCGTACAAGGAAAATAAATATTAGTCATTAATTTAATTTTAATAAATTCTAGCTAAATTTTACATGAAAAGATCGTTTAGTTTGAGTGATAATGCATGATTTCTAAAATTATGCAATTTAATCAAATATTTGTTTGCACGATTAAGTTCGTGATAGATAATTTGACCCGTACCTAATCACCCAATTAAATGATTTTTATCACCCTAAATTAGATTGATTATCTAATCTCCTTCAATACAAAATTTCCAAATACCCCAACAAAACTTATTATTGCTTTTATTTTTCCTCAATTTATGCATATTATAAAGAAAGAATCATAATTTTTTCTAATTTTTTGCTTTTAGTAATAATTATTCAATTTCTTATACACCATAATCAATTATTCACAACTAAATAATCTAATCTTACTCTATTGTATCAATATTATCTATCACATCCAAATAAACCAACCGCTCATGAAGAGGGTTAAATGTCCTTATTTTAACTTGATACATTTGGTACGAATATGGACTATTCGTATCAGTCGTGGTGCGCAACATCTTCGTACATTTAGTACGAATTGAAACTATTCATACCAGGATGTTGTACCACAACTTGTAGAAGTAGTACCCCTTCATATCAGGTGTAACGAATTAATTTCAATCAATACAAAAAGAAATATTTCATTTCCACTATCTATAATGACTCAAAATTTGTGTCTTTGTAATAATAAGGAATACTTGCTATGTACCTATTACCTTCTATAACAACTCTCAAAACTTTTCTCTTTGTAATAAAAAGGAATACGTGCTATGTACCTACTCCCTTACATTATAACATAATGTATATTATATAAAAATCACATAATTATCCTTAAAGAAAAGAAATAAGAGGGATAAGATAGAGTAGATATTATAGATGAACATTATTATATTATATTACGCTATTACCCTTAACTCTTAAGTAAGATAGTATGAATACAAAGCAAATCAAATTTTATATAAGATATGCTTTTATACTAATATAGATTTCACTAGGTCAGCTGTCAAATGACATTTAGAAGTAAAAATTGAAACATTCTATTTTTATTTTTGTATTTAATAGGGCATTTACATTACATAGTGTGTCTTAGCTCATCGGTATTATAATTAATGCTTGAGGCGAAAGATCTCATGTTTGAGTTCATCTCTTTAAATTGAATATTACAAGTAGTAAAAGAATTAAAATTAGATAGTATGTATGCTACTAATATAATGATCTAATTTTATGACATAAATACACGTGCGAGTCAATCTTATGCAAATCATAGCTCCGATTAATTTGGATTTGAATAAACATATAAAAAATACCTTAATTATAATGAGAAATGAAAAGAGATGAACTTACTTGAATGATGGCGTCATTAAAGACAAGGCTTCCTGAAGATGTTTGGGACGATAGTTTTTGTTTCAACTTTTGATTATTTGTGAATGCATATATGGTTAGTCCTCTAGGCCGAGCATTGATAAATTCAATGCTCTCTTCAATATTCTCTAACTGCCAACACCAACATAACAAAACCACTTATTTCCATTATATAATTTTTGAAATATATTCAAGATGGCAACTTGTATATCTCACACTGATTATGGGAAGCAATGGACCAAAGATTTCTTCAGTCATGATTGCAGCTTCAAGAGGTGGATCTAACAGTAATGTTGGTTCAATATAGCTGCAACAAGGAAAATACAATATATGCTTGAGTTATGATTTGTTTAGAGCAAGAAATTAAAGGTTGGTTGATTATTTTCTTACAGATTATCTTCATCTAGCGATCCACCATGAACAACACAATCTCTAACCATTGGATCATTAAGAAGACGGCTTAAACGCCAAAAGTGAGATTTGTTTATTATTCTTGCAATACTTTTGGATTGTTTTGGATTGTCCCCAAACATCCTCACAATCTTTGCCTTGAGTAGTTGCACCAGAGTGTGCGAGAATTTCTTGTCGACAAGGATGTAGTCAATGCCTATGCAAGCTTGTCCAGCACATGTTCCGAATTTGGCCGCGATGATGCGATTCAACGCCATCTGACAGAATTCTTTCAATAATTATTGTTCAACATATGATTGTGATTATGATTGTAAGAGAATGGATCACCTCTGTATCCCGAGAAGATGAAAGAGAATCAACAACCGCAGGGCACTTCCCCCCTAATTCTAAGGCGACGGGGGTGAGATTCTTGGCTGCAGCTGTCATAACTGAACGCGCCACGGCGGCGCTACCAGTGAAAAATATCTTGTCCCATCTGTGTTGCAGAAGCTGCTCTCCAACAGAGATGCCACCTTGAACGACTTTGATAGCCTTGGTATCCAGGTAAGTGTGAATCAGAGTGGCTAAGGTGGAAGAGGATGCAGGAGCAACCTCAGATGGTTTCAGAACAACAGCGTTCCCCGCCGCAATTGCTCCTATCATTGGCTCCAACGACAGCCCTGCACAACCAACCAACCAACCACTCATAATCCCAATCCCTACCTTCCAAAAAGGCAAAAACAAACATCATAAATATTCCTACCAAAAGGGAAATTCCAAGAAGATATGATCAGAACAACTCCAAGAGGCTCTGGGACTAATTCTGCACTTGATGGGAATGCAGCAACCGGCAAATCTGCCTGCAAATTTCTCATCCATCCATTTTCTTTAACATCATACGTAACAATATTCGATTCAACATCTGACAGACTTTACCTTTTTTCCTGCCATCCATTTCTTCAAACTTTTTAGAGCATAATTTACAGATTTGATCAAGGGCCCTACCTACAGAAAACATACTTATTGAATAATCATCGGCAGTGAAGAAGAAGAAGACGAAGAAAGGATAAGATAGGTACCTCATCTCGAAAGGACTCTACTGGATGCTTGCCCAAGTCTTGTTCAAGTGCTTGGAATATGTGATCCTCTTTCTCAACGAGCAGACTCAGCAAATTTTTAAGCTGTGATCTCCTCCACCCTTCTTCCTTTGTTATCCCACTCTTAACTGTCTGCCTCAACTCCTCCATCTCTACTTCCACATCCCTTCTCATCTTCTATTTTCCACTTTAATTGCTCAATCTCCTTATCATATACACGCTTATCTTGGGAATGATCACAATACAAACTTTTTCCTCGTGCAAACTTTCCTTTTTATAGGGTTTTTTCTTAGATTATATTCCAAGCTTTTACCTTCTGACTATTTTTTAACTAAAACTTAAGAATATTATAAAAATAGTCTGTGTTAATTTTTATTGTCCACTTAATAGCTATAGCTAATTTTTTTGACCAACTTAAGTTGATATGCTTCAAGAAATAGGCATCAAAATCAATAATATACGTACAAACAATTTGAAATATTTTTTAAATGTTGAAAAACAAAGAAATATTCTCTAAAATTATCTGAAAATTGTGATTGGAGCTATTAAATGAACAATAAAAATAAGCGTATACTATATTTATAATATTTTATAATTAAGCTAAAAAGTCACTCTAAGATCAAAGTTCAGACTATAATTTTAAAATAATCTTTTTGTTATATACATTACAGCTATTTTATACATAAATGATGCTTTTTATATTATTGCTTTTTATATATTATATTATTTTTTATGAGTAAAATAAATAAATAAAAGAACAGGAAAATGCAACATTCTAAGACACGCCCTAGGGTGAACAAGTCGTAAAAAGATAATTTTTTCGTATCGTAAACGATACTCATATATTTATAAACATCAAATTTTGAGAAAGAGAATTGCAATAATTAATTGAAAATAATGTACTAACAAATAAACTCAAATAAACAAAGCATAATAGTTAAAAAAAAATCAAATACTTTAAATAATAAATACACGTATTGAAAATTGGAATAAACTCAAAATATGAAAAGTACTCATGGAGAAAAAACGGAAAAACAATCAATAGAAATGCTACTACATTTTTAATACTAATACAACAAATAATATATTGTAGCTCCAGCACAATTGATAAAACTTTTTATTGTAAATGAGGAAATATTATTTATTTTTTGATCCGAAAAAGGATGGAGGATCTATCTCGCGGATCTTCTCACACAAGTGTGGTCCTTACCCATAGGCTATAGTCATTGTCATAAAATTTAATTCTCATTTATAAGTTTAGATCGATATTGTTGAACCGATATTTCGCTACTTAAGCGTCACATGGGTACTTGATTGCGACGCGGACTCATTACACTAAATTCACAAGTCATTGGTACAGTTAGCAGTTAGCTCCAATTACGTCAATGAAATGTTATACTATGAAAGGAACCAAATACAATTTCTCAAATGACATTTTCTTTTCTTTGGGGCCGGGGATCTTCAATGAAATCTAAATTTACTCACCTTTTAAAATGTTATCACTTATCATATACTCTCTTATATAATAATTGCTTTATTAAAAGTAACATTTTTCAAAGATGATTCAACACTTTGTTATATATATAGTGACATATTTAATAATATTATTTATCTACTAAAATACATTGATAGATTCTCACACATTCCAACTCCAAAGAATTCTCGTGACAACTTCTCAATGTCCCAACTAGCTACTCCCCATCAATACTACCCCATCTCACAGCTATTAAACTATTAAAAGGACAGAGATTAATGTAGTTGGCTCAACATCCAGTAGCTACCGCCCATCAATACTACCATACTATAGTCTATTGCCTATAGTGATTAGGTTAATTAGACTAATTTATATAACTTGCAGTTGATTCACTTAAGATCCTTTTCTTTACCAAAATGATAATCTGTCCCTTTCTGCATCAACGAACTAATATCAAGTACAATTTTGATTACTAGGTTAACATTTAAAAAAATCTTGCACCCTTATCCACCATAGTAAAATGTTAACTCAATCATCAAGTCTTGTACAGTTATCATTCATTGATGGACTAGGCGAGGAAGGACCCCAAGTCTTAGCATTGGTGGAGCTATAACATTAATTGCTATGTATATATAGAATTTGGATCCGGAGAGAAAGCTATATAGATATAATCTCAACCCTTTATTATTTACTAAGAGAATATATATGTAATCACACAATAATACATAACGGAGAGTAACATAGTTTAAGGGATTGTATATATCATTAATTATGGAAGTTTGTAAAATTCTAAACTAATAATCCCCAACCAATCAAACAAATCCATTGTCTATAATCATTTTGGAAAACAAAAAACAGAAAATGATATCAAGCCATATTATTCAAATGTTCAAACAATTTTTGTTCTTCAATTATTTTTTTTCGTTATTCAAGCAGTACACTGAGCAATTGCGTTGACATGTCGGAAGAAATAGACAAATTTTATTGTCTTAGTTTTTTTTTTTTGTTTAATTTATAGTATAGTTCGCTGAAGTAATAATTAAATGTAAGTTCTGTACCGTACTTTTTATGTTTGAAGAATTGAACAATCACACGGAAGATGAAATATATGCTTCTTCTTCTTCTTCTTCTTCTTCTTCTTCTTCTTCTTCTTCTTCTTCTTCTTCTTCTTCTTGTTGTTGTTGTTGTTGTTGTTGTTGTTGTTGTTGTTATTATTATTATTATTATTATTATTATTATTATTATTAGTCAGGACTCCAGATTTGATATAGAAGATAGAACACAATTATATTTTCCGAGTGCGAAGATACTGTGAAACCTTTTTGTAGTCCAAATCTTCGGAGATATTGATGAAGGCGAAGATTTTTTCACGAATCGTAGGCAGATAGATGCATGTGGGTTCAAGATTAGAAATAGCACAATTGTAGCAATGTGATATATCACTCGTAGGGTTTGGTAATATTTAGTATATTTCTTCAAAGTTTGAATGGAATTGCTAGGAATATTTGAATAGGTTTAGTTTTGTTGTTATTGTGATGAATAACTCATTTTTTTATTAAGCAATTGTGGTGATCAATAATTGATTTTCTTATTATGCCATTACATGTGGAACCTGATAAATGATGTTTTGTATATAAATAAATGTAATTGACAAGAACCCTACTTTTTACTGCCTGTGTTCGTAACGCCCAACTTCGTTTTGAAACATGCATATTCAGTGACATGTTATTACACGTTCATTAAAGTTACAATATCTGTTCTTTTCGCAATTCATTGTTCTTTAACATCTTCATGTTTGTTCATTAGTGATGTACTCCCTGTTTATGAAAATGATATATTGTATGTGCATCATTTTTATTTATGTTCATAGAGTTACTCATGATTGATATAAATCTATTTGGTTTCTGTTATATTATTCACATGTATCTTTTTCCCATATATTAATTGCATTTTCACTTTCGGAGATTCTATAACTATGTATTTCAAAAGACTTGTTCCTATTCATCTCGATTATGGGTATTGTGTCACTCTCGTTTACCCAACATATAATTAATTATTCATTATAGCATTTTAGTTTTTGTTTGTTAATTTGTTATGCACTCTTTGTTGATATATGTGTATCATTATTTGGTATGTTCATTACAGTGTTGCATGTTGCCATACGTTAATTATTATTTGCGCTATTGCTAGCTAGATGCTAACTTATTAATTAATATTCATTAATTTAATATTCCGTAGTTATTGACAAATGAAATATGCACAAAGTTACTCAAAAATGGAACAAATCCATAATGATTTTGTCGCCAAATCTAAATAACATTCGTTCATCAAAATTAATACTTCAAAAATATTCAAAAAACGTAACAATTCAAAGTAATACGAAATTCTAAACATCTGTAAAACTCAATCAGCCAAGCAATATTAGGTACGCTTTGTATGACGGATTCATAGACATTTCACAATAGTAGACAGACGTTCCCCACATAACATCATCTTCGAAAATATTATTTGTCCAACCCATGAATAAATATTAGCTCACACGCAAAAAGACCAATTGACAAGGTGAGACGTTTGTCATCTGTCATCTCCAACTTGTGCTTCTGTCACCCATGAAAGTCTGTACATGCCTAATAAGATACATACCAGTATTTATTGAATTACGGGGGTCGTCCCAGTTCATTTTACAAACTTACATTTTGAATTAATAACACACCTCGATTTGCTATCCTCTTTCTGGTGCATTAGGTAATCAAACATTAACATACGCTATGGCAAAATGTTTAACAATATTAATACGTATATTTTCTTATAAAATATAGATACATTACACAATACTAATTATTGATGGGGATTTAATTCCAATGAAGGAACTCCCTACTTCAAGATCTTTTCAGGTTAATATAGAAAAATTAAATTAAACAAATTTATTTAGATCTGCTATCTAGAACGCAAATAGAGCACATAATTTAGAAAATAAATCATAAATCGTGACACTACAAATCTGAATGCTTACTGAACTTGATCTCCAAAGATCAAAAGATTGCTAGCGTCTTCTCCACGTGTAAATCTTAAATATCTACCTCAGATCTTCTAACCTATTCTCAATTCTAGGTTTGAATATTGGTGTGGGCAATAACTATCAAACCTATAGGACTAGAGAAAAAGGAGAAAATAAAATACTGCAGAGTAAACTGCAATAGGAAACGTGAACCATTATTATTGTCTTCTTCTTATCTCCTATTTATAGAATATGTATGGGCTAGTTTAGAGATCCAAGAAAATTGGAATGAGTCTCCCTATTGGGCTTTCACTAATTAAATTGAGTCTCAATTTAATACAAATCCAATAGAATATTAATTTGGACTACTATAGAAATTAATATTGACTTACCCATCCAAATCCAAATGATGAATAATTTGATCTTCCTTTTTAATTAATTTATTTTTCGTGTTTAAGATTATAATATCCATTAATTAATTTAAGCACACTACAAGCTTTAATTAACTAATATTTTTTTACCAAGAATGGTCTAGTTCAAAAGTTTTATTTATTATACTTTGGAATAAATTCCAAGCTAGCCGGGCTTCTGCATAATAAAATCTTTTCTGAACTTCTCTCGGGGATATTACCAACCCCGACTCTCCCAGGACACGATTCAATGCAATAACAATCCTAACACTACTAGATATTACTTACCACTATCCAAGATATCAAGATTCTTGAGTTACGAAAAACTTACACCTTTTGATAAGTGAAAGTAGTGCATAACCAATACCGTATGCTCAATGTTATATAAAAAGATTAAGAAATAAATAATCACTGAGATCTCCTCTTTGAGTAATAAGCATAAAAGACTTATCTCAACGTGAATACATTTTGTGTTATACCACACTAGTGTCATTTGTTTACCAAGGTCAGTGAACATTTGGACTGACACTGCAACCTTTCACGATAGATCGTCTAAGTCCATCTAGGTTGTGAAACTTAATTTTCTTATGCAAGGCACCGACCGAAAGACCTTTAGTAATGACCTGACCACCATTCAGTCTACAATGTAGAAGACTTAGACTTGTTTGCTCGATTATAATCACAGACTATATATGCTCATAATATAATCATTAGATTATAAAGGGCAAGCCATGCAACAATATTATCTCGTCACAAGTGCCGGAGAATAGTAGTTCTTAGAGTTATTAATATATAAGCAGCTCGTACAACATGTTTTCTAGTATACAACCTCAATACCTAGTAGCTGTGATTAAGCCTAAATCTTAAATTATTCATAAATCAGAAAATCATAAGCTTGATTTGAGGATAAAGAGTTTCAAATCTTTAACTTATGCATGACCTGCAGCAAGAGAAAGAATCACATAGAATAAATAAGATAAAAAGGAAAAGAATGAAAGGTGCAAAGAAACAAGAGAATATATTATAGTACGCTGAGGGGACTACAAGAAAGAAGAGCGAAAAGATCTTAGAATCCCTGTACTGAATTACAAAAGACCAGCTACATATCCCCAGGAATTAAAGTGTCAAACTGCATAATATGTTCAACTGCACCATTTCTCCTCTTGCTTCTTGATTTTAATTATGCATAAGTATAGTTTGTTAGAGCCTAGGACCCTTAGGGGCGAACCAGAAATTGCATACTTACCAAAAGCGCCATTGCGTCCTAAATAGAAGTTTCTCTTGAGATGCATGTTTGACCGATGAATATCCCTTCTGAGTTTATAATTCAAGAATTGAGTGAAACACTCTCGTGAGGCTAAAAGCAGAGTGAATCTTGCATGACTTGTTGGGTGGAATTTCTTAACTCATGTTTGCCTAGTTTGTTGCTTGTTATCTATTATCTGAAGTTAATTTATGCTGACTATGGTTGTCGTTGCTTAGAAAGTTGTCGTTAAGTGCTAATTTTGTTGTGTGTCTTGTTGAGTCGTGTGTGTTGTCTTGTCTTCTCTTTATTTCTTTTAGAGTCGTGTCGGGGGTTTGGTATGTTGTTCCACATGCCCGTAATCACTCTGATTATATCTGAACTTATAATTGAGGACAAGTATGTCTTCAGTGTGAGGAGGTTTGATCAGGCCAGATTGCAGCCATAAATTCCGATTGTTTTATAAAAAAATCTAAATCAATCTGCACTTTGAGGTGCTAAATGGCGCAGGAACTGGCAAGGTTGTGAAAGGATTGAAATGATGGAAGAAGGAGAATGAGGAAACGCGGTACCCGCAAACTGGATAGAGAATGGAAACGAATGGAAGAACCCCAGATAAGTTTAGTGAAGCTGACACGCGAGGAGTAAAACGCCATGGGTAAAGAAATGAAGTGAGTCCACCTAGGTTGCAAAGCAACAGATCTACGTCTGCACTAATCCCTGGTTTCGCCCTATAAAAGAGCTGAGGAAACAAGTGTTGGGAAAGTTTTTTATTTTGCGGTTACACAGTCAGTCTCATACATGTAGAGGTTGAATGCAGAGTGCTCTGTTGTATTGAACACCTGATGGAAGATCCAGCCTTCCCGGAGGAGGAAAGTACATGCCTCCTCAACCACCTTAGCCCAGGCGACCGATATCCACCTGCTCGTTCCTTTTCCATGCTAGTTTTCTTTTTTATGTTGAAGTTTGTTGGTAAACATTTCGGAGGAAGAGATTTGAAATCCGAACAATTTATGTTTCAGTTATTTAGTTCTTGTTGTTTAATTTTACGGCTTTGTGGTGTTGATCTGCTTAAATCCATTTTACTTATTGTTGTAGCTGGGTTAAAGATTAGTTGTTTTGTGTTCGATTTTCTTTAGTTCTTGCCTCGCGTAGTCCAGTTTGATAGATACAAAATAACATTTTCGCGTTCTTAATCTGTTCTTTAGCTAGATCTGATTTCAAGTAGTTAGTTTGAGTTTGTGTAGTTTGTAATATCCCTAAAATGGCCTGAGTTAAAGATACGAATTTCCGGCCGAGAATAATTAATAAAATGAATCAAGATTGCAACATCCCTAGTGATAGGTCTCTTCAAGATGTATATAGGTGATCGAATGGATGTACGAACGAGTTTTGATAGAGTGGTTATTTTTAATACGAAACGTTCGATTAGGGTTTTTCGACGCAAGTGGCGAATTAGGAAAAGTTAATAAGTTTTGAAATGGACTAATATTTTTATAAATTATAACTAATTAAGTATTATTAGAATATG
>JAYDZE010554560.1:0-13196 GCA_034509125.1 Monilaria moniliformis | reverse complement strand
TACAATTTTGTTGGAATAGTCTGTTGTTTAAATTTAAGCTTAGACGGTTCCAAAGAAAAAATTAAACTTTACCAAAATAAAAATTTTAATTTTTTGAACCGGTTATTCGGTTAACCGAATAACCGGTCGGTTATAACCAGCCGGTTATCGGTTAACCGAATAACCAATTCGGTTCGGTTCCGGTTCCTATAATTTTGGTGATTTCAGTTTGGTTAACCGGTCCAACCGGTTTGGTTATAACCGAACCGGCCGATTAAGCACCCCTATGGACATGGGCTGAGGATAAGGGCTCGACGCGGATAGGGTGAGACGAAGTGGAAGGGAACAAAGAGTTCATACTTGGCAGGAGGATTGCAGAATCTAGGATTAAGATATGTTTCCTTATGCATATGATATCCATTGAAATCATTGTAATCTAAGTTAGTTAGGACCTTTACATAATTATAAATAGGTGTTTGTCTTTCATAATGAAAAGCAAGAAGATTTATCAAAAACCTATCTCTCGTCTACTGTTCTTCTCACATCTCTCTGAATCGCCGTTCATGGCCTTGTCTCCCTTTGCCTCCCAATTTCTGGAGTTTGAAAGTGTTCGAAACTTTTCCTATCCTACGTTCGTTTATTTCAATTGTATCAGTGAGATTTGAATATGATAATTTTGAAAATGATCAAAAGTTTGTATATTTTTTCACTAACTTTATATTGTATGAGAATTTTTTTTTGACTATAGTGCATGGATTACAACCAATTAGCCTCCCATAAAAGAAAAGTTATAAAAACTAAAATTTGAATATAATTGCTGTAATTTTAATAATTAATCCAATTTGAAGTTGTGATACTCTTGATCATAAATTCTGAATTCCAGCGCGGCATTGGTGATAATCACTATAAAGGGTACTCTGGGAAATAAGAATGAAATAAAAAAGAAAAAGAAAAATAACAAGAGATAGAAAAAGAAAAAGAAAAATAAAAAGAACAGCGAACTTCATTCATAAGCCCTACTGCTCTGTCAACAGAAGAAAAGAAACTTGCCCGGTGCAGCGGCGGCCCCCTCCTCCTCTTTCTCCTCAGGTTATCTTTCGTCATCTATATCGCTAATTTATATCACAGCCTGGTAAATTGAATAATACTTTGTTAAATGTTCGATCCTTTTGTTTTCAATTATATAATACGTTTTTTTTTGGGTAATGGGATGAACTGCTTGTCATTGTAACTGACTAATTGCGCGCTATTTGGAGAGAGATTCGACTCGAGTCGAAATAAATATTTCAAATTTTGGTTTCTTCTTGATGTTTTGCCAGAGGTTTAACTCGTCTTCAGATTATCATTTGTTTAAAAACTCGTAATATGATTTTGCTTCAGAGTATCATATGTTAAATCTACCATTTAAACAGACTGGGAACTAAGTATACTGCAATGAGTTTTCTGTAAGATGATAGTTTGTAATACTCTACCCTATTCGGGTAGAGTCCATGACTAAATGTTTTACTATCTAGAGATGCATAGACACTGATATGTGGATATCGAATTTCTGACACTGATATGTGTATTTGGAATCTGTAGTTGGCTACTTGACCGTAGTTGTCTGAAATATCTAAGTTGGCAAGGTTTTGTCATATACTTGATTTTTATGCTATATGGCATAGAAGTTTTTGCTGTGGGCTTGAATTATGCAATTTTTATATGATTCTGGGACGGTGCAATTTATTGCAACTATGTCATTTAAATTCTTGTTATTATAATAATTCACAACCATGATGGTCCTTAGTTGCATACAATTTACAATGACGATCAACAAAGCTCCTAAATCATGAATTAAGGCTAATTCACGTAAATTAAAGTCAAAACAATACATAAGCCAAAAATGGCTAGTGTTTTTGTGCGGCTATTTTTGTCTTTATGAATACTTTCATATTGACCCTTAAACCATACATGCAGATTTATTAATCCTTTTTTAAGGGGGGTGGATTAAAATTCCTTTTTTTAGGGGAGTGGACTAATAAATCCTACTTCTGTTTATTCTCAATTTCTCATATATACCCTCTTTTCTGAACTGAGAATCACGTTGTTTCGCTTACATATACCCTCCTTGTTTCTAATGTTTTTAGAAGTCGTTTGTTTGATACCGAGAATCCCCTAGTTTTGCTTTAACCTCTCTCCCGTCTTCTGTTTCCCCCTGCCTCAATTCCCACCGCCATTGCAGGTTAACTTTTGTTTTTCCTCCGCATCCAATTTTTCATCTCATTTTTCAGGTTCTGAAAACAATTTCTCCAATTCTTTGCTGACGTACAGCCCTTTCAGTTCAATGATATTATTGTTATTCTCAAGCTCTGGCAGCTCTTCTATTACTTTTACAGAGTAACATAAATTCGCATACTCAATTTCAGTTTCAAGCTCTTAGCTCTCCTATTGTTATTAAAGAAGACGATTTATTTAATGATGCTCGAAGCTATGGTTTATGAATCTATGCTTATATCAATTTTTTTTTAGCATTTTGTTTAATGATTATTGTTTTTTTTCTTTTTTTTTTTGTGTTTTTGTTTTTCTGTGTAGTGAGAAATTTTAGAGCAGGGCAGATATGAGGTTGGAAAAATGCTGGTTCTGCTCTTCTACTGTATATCCAGGCCATGGGATTCAATATGTTCGTAATGATGCAAAGGTAAGAGCTTTTACTGTAGCTCGACTTTATTTGTGTTGATTTCTAATTTCTTTGCTGCCTGTTGCTTCAATTTGTCTAGGAGCATCTACTTCTAGTGTGGTGCTAGTTAGATAAACAAGTTCATTTGGTGTACAAAACTTATACTCGAGTTATTTATTCTGTTAATTGCACTTTAAGAAATATTTATTAAGAAAAATTGGGCTAAAGAAAAGGCAGTGGTGTTGCCCATGACTGTGTGCTCGGAGAAAAAAGAAAAGAAAAGAAAAAGAAGAGAGATTAATTGTGTTCAAATTCCCTCTCTCTAATGTTAATTTTTTGGTGGGAAACAAAATAGATATATTTATGCATTTTGATTTCAAATTTTGTTGTATTTCGTATCTGTTAGTAATTCTGAGCTTCCTATTACGTGTCAAGTGATTGTCATCTTCATTAACACGTCTGATATATGTCTTACAGTTCTCAGTTGAGTAAGAAACCGTTGGTAGTGTATATAGCATTGATCTAAATAATGCTGATTAGATCACTTCACTGCATTATAATGTGTAGTTGTAGTGTATAAATATTTATCATTTTGATTGTAGATCTTTAGATTTTGTCGGTCAAAATGCCATAAGAACTTCAAGATGAAAAGAAATCCTCGCAAAGTGAAATGGACTAAAGCTTACAGACGGTTGCATGGCAAGGACATGACACAGGTAAACGTTGTACTAAGGATCTTCTAGCATTCTAGTAGTTATTTTTGTTACTGACCCTATGATTTCCATCAAAAAAGGATTCTACGTTTGAGTTTGAGAGGAAGCGGAATAGACCTGAGAGGTATGATAGGAATGTGACCGAGAACACTCTCAAGGCCATCAAGAAAATCGACAAAGTCAGGGTTGACAGAGAGGCCAGACACCATACCAAGAGGTTAACATTCCCCCCCCCCCCCCCTTTCATGTTGCAATATTGTGACCTTGATAAACTCAGTGTTAATGGCTACTAACGTGCATTATAAAACTGGACAGGATGAAGCCGAAGAGGGCCCAGTTGCAGAGGGAGGCAGCAAAGGAACTGGAACAGAGCATTTCAATGGTCAAAGCTCCAGGAGCTCTTCAACGAGACCCCTCACTCACCTTACCTATCAAGGTCAGGGTATCTAAACCGGAGACAGGGGAAAATCGCATGGAGGAGTGAGTTTGGCACACCTTCACTTTTGTTCACAGTTCAATGAGCTTCATATCAGTAGAAAAGAAGGATTCAACATTACAATATCAGTAGAAAAGAAGGATTCAACATAACAATTTATCTGAATGGGGATTCATCTTGTTTGTTAGTGTGATAGTCTCTTGTTTCTGGTATCTCCTTGAACTCACTGCGAATTTTTCTCATATATTGTCCCTTTTATGAATATTTGATTCGGTGTTCTTCTGAACTGATGGTCTGCATGCTACTGCCAGTTAAGGCGGTATACACGTCAAGGCTGAATAGATCATATTTTTTATAGGACTTTTATTACTTGTAAATGTCAATTAGTTATTTTTCGTAAATTTTAGTGAAATTGCATCATTTGATTTACGGCATTTTTCCCCTAATAAAGATAAATTAAATTGGTATAAAATTTGAGAATAATAAACACATAAGTAAGAAACAAATTTAATAATAATAAAAACGCAATGCATGAATAAAATAACCTTTCACAAATATTTTATGTATGAGAAGTAATTTGATCAAAGTAAACAATTAATATCCATGAATAAATTTTGAGTTAAAATATCATGCATCAAACGGACTGGAAGTCTCATTAATCCGAGGTGCACCTATCCATTCTTAATTATCTAAATTCTTCATTTATGTATTTTTAATCTTATATTATATCTAATCTTCTATTTCACATCAAATTTTAATAAAACTTCATGAAATGCAAATGTATATAAAATGGGATACATGTTCTCTCATTAATTTAATAAAGAAATCAAACACAATTATACTACAGTTACCTTAAATATAATTTAGCTAATTAATTAATTGACCAAATAAATAATTATATTTTTTATTGAGATTTTTTTTTAATTTCCTAGTAACTTTTTTCACGAATCACTCTAAGTAAGTTTTTTCAAATGTTACGATTATAATAATTATTTTAACGCTTTGTATATTTAAAGCAATCAAAACAAATTCAAAGCCATTTCGTCCCTAAAATGTCCATTTGTTATTTATTATGGATTGAAAATTTTGATACATGCCAATGCCATGTTATGTGCACAAATCAATTCCGAGGGAAAAAGTAACGACATGTGTTAATGGGCATGAAATATATGTATATAAAATATGTATCTAAAATGCTATACCAATTTAAGAAAATTAGGTTACTCGTAATCTTATGAGAGATATGAATGTAAATATTTGAAGTCCTACATAATGCATCCACAATCCACAATTCTTAATTATCTAAACTCTTCATTTATGCTTTTTCAATTTCACATTATTTTTAATATATTCCTATTCCACTTAAATTTTTATGAAATTTCATGAAAAGAAAATCCATATAAAATGGATATTCTTATGTCTCTTTTAATTTAACAAGGAAACCAAATATCATTATGCTATAATTACTTTAGATAAATTATACAAATAATTAATTGGTTAAACAAATAGTTATATTTTTTTATTGAAAATTTAATTAAACTATTAATTTTCAAGTAACTTTTTTCATTAATCAGCCCAAGTAACTCGCTTAAAATGTTACTTTTGGGACATAACCATTGGAAATTTTCAGAAATTATCTTAAAAATTGGGACAATAACATCCACTTTTCTATTTAATAAATAAGTTTTAAACTTCCATGGGTATTTGAGGTGTTCAATAAACCCTAATCATTTTTTCTTTTTCTAATAAATCGTAATTAAGCTATTATTTCCTCAATATATTTTACGTTTTGAGATAATTTGTCAATACTCTTGTAACTATATTTTATAATTTAATATGTAATGGAAAATGAATTGAAGCTCTCTCTTTAATTTGGAGTCCAATATACTTTGATAATCAACGGGTATTACTATACAAATTTGAAATGAGTATCTCCTAACTTCACTATTCTTATTCATCTTAAAAGCTCTCTCTTTTTTCTTTTCTTTTTTTGTATTCTTAATCCATATTTTTCTAGTTTTTTATTATCAAAATGTTCTTAATTGAAGAGTACAATTTTTTCTTAAATAGAAAATATTATTCACTTCGTCTGCCAGGAGTACGAAATAATTGCATTATTAGGTGTCCATAAAGAGTGTGCAACTTTTCTTTTGGGAACACATATTCTTATAATTTACCCCCACAATACTCATTATTTACAAAAAAAATCTACCCATAGTCCACCATTTTAACTCATTATTGGTCCATGATGGGACACTTTCTCCTTTAACCAAATATCTACCTAATATTTTATTAAAACTCGTGTCATCCCTCAATGTTGCATACTATTGGTAAACAGATGAAGTAACATTGGTTACTAATCTTCATATTTTTTTAGACAGATAACCAATTATTGTAACAATTTTTATTTATGAATTTAAACAGATTTGGATATTAGCGAATATTACTACACGTGTTTGAGATGATAACAAATAGTAAAATAACTTTTCAATTGGATTTGCTATGGGTACAAGTATATAGACTAACATTTAAAACATAAAAGTTCAACAAGAATTTGATTAAACACTATTCTTATAACTTAGTCATGCATATAAGCTAAATTCGTATAATTCACAACCTAGTCAATGCTTGATTGTGAATGTTGAAAAATAAATGTAACTCACAACTAGACTATGGCTAAGTTGTGACTTAGTGTTATTTTTTCACCATTTACAATCAAGCATTAGTTAAGTTGTGAATTATCGTTATTTTTTTACAATCACAACCGGACTACGCTTAGGTTGTGAATGCCTATTTGTTCGCATAAAATTTTGAATTATAATTTAATTTTGATTAATTTACAAATTTTTATGGATTTATCTAGTTAAATAAAAAAATAATTTTAATATACGAATAAGTCAAGTAGAAGTTATAGTGGAATATGAGTGAATAAAAATTACATTAGCTAACAAAGAAAGTTCATTTTATTATCTAATTTACAGCCTAGGGTATTATAATAAATTATAACTAATAACTACCAATTCACAACTACAAGATTATTAGTTGTGAATTATAGTAAAAAAATTCATTAATTTACAATTAAAGTTATTTGAAGTTGTGAATTATAGTAAAAATAAATAAATTAATTCACAATTAAGAATACTTGCAATTGTAAATTATAGCAACAAACTACTAATTCACAACCGATAATATTATAGTTGTAAATTATAATAAAAAATCACTAATTCATAAATGAGAATATTTGAGTTGTTAAATATGGAATAAAATTGTATAAATAATTTTTAGTTTTTATTTTAGTAAATAGATTTTATTGTTGGTATTTCAAATTACACATGTTGACTTCCACTCAATATATTAGGCCACATAGAAAAATTTGAAAAGTAATTATATTCATAGCTGACATTTTACCCTCCATAGTTAGTCACTATTTAAAATATATAACAAAAATATTTATAAATTTATAAAATTACCCTATATCCCCATCGACAACAAAAGGAGGAAAAAAAAAAAAAAAAGAACAGATGTAGCTAGACGGTGAATGCAGAGGAGACGCCCTTCGATATGATGTGTTGCTGCAAGCCTGCAAGGAGGGCGACGGCGGTTGGGTCTACAGCTCCGCTGCTGCAGGCAACAACAATGAATTGAGCATTGTTCCCTGCTGCCATGACCCTTTTTTTCCGCAAACACAATCCAAAAAAGTATAAGCAAAAGCACAAAACTATATAATTGATTTATAATTTCTTAATCAAATTAATTAACTTACCACTCTCTTGGTTCTGAGATATGCCTTGGTGCGTTTAAGCAGACCAACAAGCCATTTCTTGCATATATTGGCAAATTAATGCAACTTAAGCTTAGCCTCCACCGCCGCGAAATCGCCAACTGCGATATCAAGCCCTCCAATTTGCTCATCAAGAGAACGATTGCGTACATGAGCCCCGAGAGAATCAACACCGTTTCCAATCTCAGGAAATACGACGGATATGTGCGCCATTTCTATGTCGCGGCCTCCGGAGGCCTCGGTGGCGGCCAACCGAGAGTTCAGGGATTTCATTGCTTGTTGCCTCAAAGGGATGAAGTTATGCTTGTTCCCAGTGCCTTTTACAAACCAGAGTTTGTTCTCAGAAAGGAGAGCCCTACGAGAACTCATTCTTGTAAGGTCCACTTTAGGGGTCTGCTATATCTCCATCATGATTCCAGATTAAAGATCATTCATAGGGATCTCAAAACGAGTCTCCAAAAATTTCAGATTTGGGCTTAACAAGAATATTTGAAGAGGATCAATACTAAGTTTTCGTTACATGGTCAAATTCCTTTATTATTTTCTATGGTGGCTCCGGAATATGCAATTGATGGGCCATGTATAATACAGTACTTACTTGGCTATTACTGTGGCAGGCATGGTTGCTGTGGAGTTGATGGATGACTGTTTGAAGAATACATTTGCAAGCCTAGAACTACTATGTAATCTTTTCCCTAAGGATTCACACATATTTATTAAATTTTCACTCACTCGTAGATACTTTTCATTGTTATGAAGAGGCTAGGAGAAAAAAAGAAGAGATGAAAAGGAAAAAGACGAACTTTGGACAAATCGGAGAGTCAGAGAGCATCTGGTCGGGTGAGACGTGTTTAACATAGCACCCGATCGGGTAAAATGAGAAAAGCCCGAGGAGTCCAGAGAGTTGGACCCGGCCAAATAGAACTACGCGTAACATTCCACCCCGACGGGTTAGCACGTGGCTGAAAACAAAGAATTGGACCCTGTCGGGTAAGTGGTGTACAACAAAGCACCCGGTTAGGTGGCTTGACGATGGTTCCAGAGAGTGCCACCCGACCGGGTGAGATAGGGCGCCACTATCCACCCAGTCGGGTGATGTGCGCGGAAAAGAAGTAAAGTCAATTTTTCCCGAAGAAAGTGGACAATTTTTGAAAAGATAGAAAAAAGAGGAGAAAAAACGGAACACGAGAGAGAGAAGAGAGGAGTTCAAGCAAGAAGGAAGAGAAGAGGGGATTAAAGCCGTTGATTTCCATCATCTCGAAGACGAACTGTAGCTAACAAAAATCGAACGCCATGATGTCTATGGTTTTGATTTTCTTTTGTGTAGTTTACGTTAGAATGTTTGGCTAATCTCATTCCATTATTCCTAGTATGTAGTAGTAGGATGTTTGTTGACTTGATTTGACTTGAATTATTTCATCCCTACGTTGAGTCTCGTGGATTGATTATTGATTTCATACTGTGACTTGAATTTGAATAGACTATTTAATGGTGCACCTCTAGTAGTTTAATAACTTATTTTCTAATGTCTCTTTAACTTGGAAAATAGAAGCAGAACAAAATATGAAAATCCTTGAACTTAGTATTGTTCGAAGAAAAGTTTAAAGGTGGATTAATGTGTTGAATATGTTTAAATGTTAATTTAGGGGCTTACTGTGCTTCCACGAGAGTTATAGGTTAATGTTTAGGGATTATAAGACATGTTCAGCTTATCATAATTCTGCAATTCTTTTGACATCTTAAGTGTTAATAGAGTGAAAAATATAACACAATCCTCAATAACATGAAATTGAACTAGAAACGTCGATTTAAGTTGAGCATGTTTAATGATCATGCAAAACATATTAGGAATAATCTTAGTGTCCGTATTTACTCTCGTATTTCTTTGTTTTCGTGTGATTGAATTTTTATTTTATTTTGTTAATCCTCTTTTTTAATTTAGTTTGGCTAATCAATCAATCAATTCACCTCCTAGTGGTCCACCTCTAATTGCTACTTTCGAAACTATTATTTTGCAGTTAGAAGTGATTTTAAGATATTTTATAACTTGTTTGTGATTAATTCTTACTTATACTTTAAAATACACACCATCTATACTATATTGACTAAAATACGTTATTAAAACAATATCGAAATGCTAATAAAAATCTAGTTAATTATATTAATTAGTTTCCTAAGTTTGGCATGGTGTTGTAATGGTAATTAACATTTAATTGGTACTTAGGGTTGAATGAGCCAAAATGATAAACCAAATTAAGTTATTATCTTGTTCCAGCAGTATTGGTATATATAGCCAGTGTTGTCAACTCATATAGTTGCGCTACATTAAAACATTATATTCTCTTTGATCTACATTAGTGGCCAAGTACCACAACAACGCAAATCTAGAAAATATTTTGATGAAGAAAGATGATATTCATGAAAGTACTATAATCAATAATTAAATTAATATTTAATCAAATATATATACACACAATTCAATATAAAAATCTAACAATCAAATATAATTATTTGGTCCAACCAACTTGAATCGCATAAGATTAGTTAGTACCTCCAAAGCATGGAGCAAGTTCACCTCCAAAACACAATTATATATAATATTCAGTGTAATTGGTTTCACTGCAAAAGATAAACTTTACGTTAGCAAATGAACACCCAGTTGTTTCACATATGAATCACAACAATATTCACATTAGGTATAGATTGGGATTATGAAAGTTTCAACTTCAGTGTGGGGTAAACTTCTATAAAACATCTGATTCAATTCAAGTGAATCCTTTCAACCTCTCTGCAAAATACATCTCCAAAATAGCATTTAAAAACAGAAACTTTTCATCACCATCATCTCAATCGAACAAATGAAAATCCTAGTATAAAACGATCCTACAGGAAGAGATCAAACAAGCACAAGGGAACGTTCATATGCTAATCTATCATGAATTCATCGAGCCTCTACGAGTGAAATTGTCATTGCATTTGTTACACTTGTTGAGGTCGTGCTAACTGAAGTTTCACTCTTTTGTATCTCTCTTCCTGTAAAGAAACCAGGATGTTTGGCTTCAGGCAGAACACCACCGTTGGTCAGCATCATTACCACTGAAGACATGCTCGGCCTGTCTTCAGGGTGTTGTTGAACACATAAAAGACCCACATGGATTGATCTCAATACTTGTGATATGTCGCATGAATTCCCCAGACAAGATTCAACCAACTCAATCGACCTGTCTTCTTCATAAAGCATCCATGCCTGTTAACATCAATAGATATTCAGAATTATTTCTATCTTTATTCTACAAGATTACTTGCATTATGCAATGCTTACATGTCCGAGAAGATTGAGGCGGTGATCGCTATGAACAAATCCTCTGTTTCTCTTACCGCTCACGATTTCAAGCACTATAACTCCGAAGCTAAACACATCTGATTTCACCGAGAACATGCCATCCACAGCATATTCCGGGGACATGTAGCCACTGCATAGAATGTTCACTAGAAAGATAAATTGAAAATAGAGGAAGTTACTGTAAAATGCACCATTAATGAAATAATCCTACATACTATGTTCCTACTACTCTGCTTGTGTTGCCTCCAGTTTCATTCCCCCCAAAAGTTCTAGCAAGGCCAAAGTCTGATATCTTTGGGTTCATATCAGAATCTAGTAGTATATTGCTGGCTTTGAGGTCTCTATGGATTACTCGAAGACAGGAATCTTGATGAAGATACATAAGGCCCCGAGCAATGCCATTTATAATGTTGAAGCGCCTTGGCCAGTCAAGTAACTTGCTTCTTGTAGGATCTGCCAAATAAGGACATCTTAACTGTGGAACATTTATCTTTATTCATGTAAGGTAGTAATTGAGCAGCTGGCAGAGGAAGCCTTACTGAACAATATTAAGTCGAGACTCTTGTTGGTCATGTATTCATAGACCAGCATCTTTTCTGCTCCTTGAATGCACCATCCTAGAAGCTTCACTAGATTTCGATGTTGAAGTTTAGCGATGCAGATGACTTCATTCTTGAACTCATCTACTCCTTGAAGGGAAGTTTTTGACAGACGCTTGACAGCGATTTCCTGCCCCTCGTCTAGGACGCCCTAGTTCAAAATATACTTACTTTATGCTGTAACCAAGAGCATTCTTAATTGAACTCATCATGATAAAGTTATTTCGTTCGCTTTTCACATTTACGTCGCTTCATGCTTATTCTGAACTGAGTTGGCCAATTTCTTCAACTGTATACATGTTTATTTTCCTTGATATCATGTTTCTCTCATACCAGGTTTCTAGCTTCCAATATCATAACTTTAGACGATGCTCTCATCATCCATTTTATAATGGTAAGAAGTTAGTCAATTGTTTTGATTGAGAATCAGGCAAATATCAAAGTGTTATACTAATCCAAGTTCATAAATATATTACTTGAGGTCTTGAAACAATAAATCTCTGATATAGCTTTCTACCTTATAAACAGGCCCAAATCCACCCTCTCCAAGCTTGTTGCCGAACGAGAAATCATCCGTGGCTTTAACTATGGTAGACAAGTCAAATTGTGGTAGCTCTAGCTCCTTATTGTCACTTTCATCAGGATGATCATCAGGGTTGTCGAGCCTTCCCCCACCTAATACTTCATGAATGATGAAGATGATATAGAGAATACAAAGAAAGGCAATCCATTTCTGCACTTACATAAGATAACTCCTCGTTACCTATTTCTGATGATTGATGGTGCATCCTCTTCCTTATCCAAAAATAAAGCAACAAGCTCAAGCATACCAGAATCACCACAACCATCAACGTCACAATAAGTACTTGTCGTTTCTTTCCTCTAGAGTCGTCTGTGGAATTATTAATACAAATAACACATCATATATTTCCCTGTTGACACAACCCTGAATACATATCTCAGAAGAGCAATCCATCTATATTCCGAATGAGAGATCTTACCTGACTCGGACGAAGCCAGCCTAATGTAGATATCGTGCCCAGGACCAGGAGACATGTCTCTTATGTTAACAAGGTCACCAAACCAAAGTAGACATCCATTTTGTCCTCTGCTTATATCAAGGCTAGAATAGGCCATACAAGAACAATTTTTGGAGCAAACTTGCTTGCATTCTCTAAGGCTCAAACTAGCGTTGAACCAAGAATGCTGAGTATCAGGCAATTTAATCCCAGAATACTTCACAAACACATCTCCACTTTGGCAATTCAAGGGTTTACTTCGTATGCATCCATTTCTCCTTTCTTGCCTACTCCACCCCACAGGATCTTTCGGTACAAACCTTTTCAAGCACGCACAATCAAGACCAGTGTCAGCATTACAACTACCATGTGCACCACAGGCATTATAGATATCACAGCTATCTCCTTGCACGGTATGATAAATCGCCCAATTCTGTGCATCATCACCCCAAATGAACCTCTGAGCGACGCCGCTCTCACTCAACTGAAACCGCGTTATCACGGAGTTGTTGAGGAGCTCGTAGTGATAATACACCTCAGTCTTGCTCATCACCACTCCAAACTTGAAAAGGGTATTCTTCTTCAAGTTCTGGCCGCCGCTGAAGCCAAGACCGTTCCAAGGCCCTGATTTATACTGCACAGACGCACCCTTTTTAAGAACGTTTTGTGG
>JAYDZE010554549.1:0-13196 GCA_034509125.1 Monilaria moniliformis | reverse complement strand
AAAAAAACTTCAACTTTGTAATTTATTATTTGTAAAATAGTTATAGGTGCAATTTAATTTACAAATGTATTTGTTATACTTAAATTTAGAAGAAGAAGAAAAAAAAACAACCGGAAAACCGGAACCGGAACCGCCGGAACCGGCACAAAACCGGCGGTTTGGAACCGGAACCGGAACCGCCGCCGTATCTTGGCCACACGGTTCGGTTTCGGTTCCTCCCCATCGTTAACTGAAACTGGCGGTTCCGGAATCGTGAACACCCCTAGGCAGTAACGTCGTTCTTCTTCTCGGCCTCGATGGCGACCTAATCTTCGAGCACATCTATTTCAAGCTCCCTAATTCCGTCGTGAAATTTAGGTATTTCGGCATGAAATTTAAGCTCTCGCCAGTTAGAGTAGTGCCGGAGGGGAAGTGTTTGGTGGTGGTGGTGGTGGTGGTGGTGGTGGTGGACGATTCGATCTTGAGAAGCACCACCTCCTCCAAAATCGTGCAATTGTTGAAGAAGTCAGCGGCTCTGGTGGGGTGTTGACGATAGGCTTACGCAGTAGGATGGCGCCGAGGGCGCTACCGTAGAGGTTGCTCGGGATGCTGTGGTGACGCCGCAGGTGGCGTTCTTCGAGTGGGGCCGTTCTACATCACCGATTCAAGGGTTTCATCATCGAAGAACAGGGGGTACAGAGTGGTAAAATAGCCCTTTCTATGGATGAGCATTGTGCCAAGAGGGGAGATGTAGAATTACCTCGACCTGGATGAGAGGGTAGCGCTGACTGCGGAAGATTTGGTAATGGCAGAACTATGGTGTTTTTTAGAGTGAGTTGATTAAGGTGAATGTGAGCTTCATTGGGGAGTGTCATGTGGTGGTGGAGGAGAATTCGGGGGTCAATGTGGATCCGAGCTCACCCAATTTGAGAGGTGAGAAGAGCGATAGTGTTTATGGGTCGCCGCCATACTGGTTGATGACGAAGATTTATCAGTATCTGGTTGAGGCGGCAGAGGATGAGGGAGAAGGCGAAGTAGAATTAGGGGAGGACGAGGAAGTTTGAGACTAACGACACAGGAGAGTGAGTCGGAGGCTTGATGGGAGGGTGAGCCGAGGGTCTAACGGGAGGTGTGACAGAGGTTTGACGGGGGGATGGACAAGGGAGAGCATAGGGGATGGCTGGTTTCAAGAGCAGGGGGTGATAAGTAAAAAATTACTAATTTTAAATTGATGAGGTGGACCAAAACGACGTCGTTTTGGCCAAGTAGACATTCCGACTTGCCAAAATAACGTCGTTTTGGGCCACCGAGACTATTCGACAAGCCATTTCATAATTGATTTCGCTAGAATTGACAATTGTAGGAAATACCAAACACGACCAAAGTTCAAAAATTTTAACGACCAAATTCGTGGAAAAATTCAAAATTCACCTGTAGTTTGTGATATTAGCAAGCAATAGCCCTTTTCTAAATCAAAGTTTTTTTAATTAAAAAATATACCATAATTTCGATATTGATAGAATAATATACAATAAACTGATTTTTGTTTTTAAATCTAGATTTGATCTACTTTTTCAATACAAGATAGTTAAGTTGACAATCCATAAGATCTCTACTATGATTGAACTTTAATGGAAAAAAAATTAAAAGTCCTTTTAAATCCACCGGTGAGATACACATAAAAAACATGTAGAATCATCATTAGGACCATTATATTTGCTGACCATCGATGAACTGATCGGATTAACTAACCAAAGTTCGCTTCCATCATCATGTATTAAACAGAGGCAAAAGCTTCAGTATCGGTCGGACGATAGTAAAAAGTCATAGCAAACCATGTAACTACTTGTACTAGAAAACAAGTAAAAGTAATTCCCCCTAAAAATTCCCCACTACTGCCTCCAATAGGAGTCTGGGCCGTGTCTCAGTCCCAATGTGGCTGATCATTCTCTCAGACCAGCTACTGATCATCGCCTTGGTAAGTTATTGCCTCACCAACTAGCTAATCAGACGTAAGCCCCTCCTCGGGTGGATTCCTCCATTTTCTCCACAGCCTATGGGTAGAGCATGAAGAAAATAACAATACTTCTTTATCTTTTCAGTTGTCCGGCCGGATCGGTCGCTCAAGATCTTTGGTCTCTACCCACCCCTTCTCAGGCTCGGTTGTTTTATTTCACAAAGTCTGCTTTGTTGGGACTGAATATTGTATATTATATTAAATATTGCATGGAATTAAGCTAGATAATGTCGTTCTTAATTGATGTGGAAATTAAAAGGTTTCCACGTCATTACTTTATTCTGATATTAATTTTACATAAGCACAACTATCTTGTACATAAAAAATAGATTTGATCTAAATTTGAAAATGAAATGAAGTTATTAGGCATATCTGTCACTGCAAGAATAACGCTCGTACATATCGATATCATATTGAAACTAGAGATAATTGTCATTTATATTATAACTTTGTGTTGACTTCTGGTCAATCGCATAACTTTTGAACTCGGAAAATAAAATCATAACTCTATTAAGTTTCGTAATTGTCCCACGGAAATTTGTTTCAACAAATGCGATGCTGAGGTGGCACAGACGTGTATTACTAATTGGTGATAAGGATGACAAATGGCACCTAAAACGATGTCGTTTTGATTTTATTAAACTAAAAACATGGGATAATTCCTATTTACATCATAACTTTGCGTTGACTTCTGGTCAATCCCTTAACTTTTGAACTCGAAAAATAAAAACACAACTTTATTAAGTTTCGCAATTGTCCCACGATGAAATTTTCTGTCAAATACGGTGTTGAGGGGGCGCAGACGTGTATTACATCACCGATTACTTGGGGCCAAGAAGGTCAACCAAATCAACAAGATCTCTAGCACCACCAAATCTCATACACCATGCACACTTTTTAAGAGAGAGAAGAAAGAGAGATTAACACACACAACACCATCTCTTAATCCATCTCTATCTATAGAATCCAACATTTCAATCAAACCAAAATGTTTATTACCATATTACAACACGAAATTCTCGACTTCAGAGATGCGGGATTGCAGGAGGTTGCAGGGGGCGGCACAACGGCAGAGGACACAACGATAACGCTCAGCTCATCGGCGGAATTGGGGGGAGGGAGACGGGATCAGGGGATAGAAAGGCATGAGATTGAAAAGAAAATAAAGGAAAAGGGTTTACGTGATTGGGGGTTTTGTGTAGATGAGAGAGTGAAGTCGAGAGAAAATGAGGACGACGACGATGATGCCGGCTGGAAGACCACTACTACTCGGCCGGTTCCAGGAGAAGCAGCAACGGAGGTGATTCTCGCTGGCAACGGTTGCCGAAAGAAAAGAGAGAAATTGAGGGGGTTGGGGGAGACGGAAAAAGAAAATAAATGGGTGGGTGGGTTTTGAAAATAAAAGAAAATGGAAAAGAAAAAGAAAATAAAAGAAAAGAAAAAAATTAAATAAATCCTTAATTTCACAAAACGACGTCGTTTTGAGTATCACCAAATGACTTCATTTTGTTCATCGGATGTTTTCTCCACGCTGGAAATTTCGGCTTTCATGCAATTACTGATTTGTCCGAAAAAATCGACCATGAAACAGACAATTGCGAAACTTAATAAAGTTATGATATTATCTTCCGGGTTCAAAAGTTATGGGATTAACCAGAAGTCAACGCAAAATTATGATTTAAATGGAGCATCACCAAACGACGTCGTTTTATTCACCTGATGTTTTCTCCACATCGAAAATTCCGGCTTCCACGTCACTACGGATTTGTCTGAGAAAATCGATCCATGGGACAATCGAGAAACTTAATAAGATTATATTTTTATTTTCCGAATTCAAAATTTATAGAACTAATTAGAATTCAACCTAAAATTATTATTTAAATGACAATTATCCATTTACCTATTTTATGATTCAGCTTTCTTGAATCTTTATTCTACTCTCCAACTGCAAATGGCTTTTGAAGCTCCACGACATGCTATTTATAAGGACTTAGTCTATAAAATAACATACTTATATTAATTAGTCTATGCATAGACTAAGATGATTAAAATTAAGGTATACGTAGTGATTTGGCCTCATTTTCTGTTTATATTACAATTAACCCGTAAATATATAAATTATTAGTAATAATCTGTTAATTTGTTTGTGATTGATTATGGCGTGTCAATAAAAGTAAAGTGAACGAAAATATTCTTAAAAAGACATAATTCAGTTAACAAATAATTTTATAGAAAAACTTAATAATAATGATAAATTAACACAATCCAATTCTTTTAATCGTTTTCCAAGTTGGCCCAATATGTTAATTAATCGTGCAATATTTTCTTAATTAAGTTTTTTAATTAAAAGTCATGTCACATGACAAATTCCACTAGTTAATTCATAATTATGTAAATATTAAATAGCCAAGCCTAGCCCAAAAATAGACTTTTAAAAGTGCAACAAATGTAATAAATACTTTTACAAAAATATATGAAATACATTTTAAAATTCTTGATACTCTGAGATACACATGATGCAATTAATATTCGGCATCCGAATCGTTGATTTTTTTTTTCAAATGGTAGAAAAATAACTCTTCATTTCAAGTAAATAAATTTCTAAATTTACATATTATATATTCATTCATTCATTCTGACAATGTACATACTGACAAGAACTACTCCTAAAAAAGGTTCGTTTTGCAGTCAAACATTATTATCCTCGAAAATACAAAAAATTGAAATATAAGTAAAGTTCTTATTAATTATATTCTATCTCTAACCATAGATGGCTGTAAATTCTAAGGTCAGAGCTACAAGCTTTAAAAACTGTTTCGTGGTTATTTAATTAAGAATAAGGGCTTTGAAATTTAAGCTTATTTCATAAAATTTAAACTTAAGTTTTAGCCTGTTTGAAATGAAGATATCGTTCGATGCATGTGACGTGTATGGAGGTACGACAACTAAATATATATGTAAATTATAGTTGCACTATTTTACAAGTTAGTACAAAAGTCATAGTATTTATATTTTCAATTGTTTATACCTCCTCATATATATTCTGCAAAATTAAAAATAAATAGAAAAAAGTTATTAGGTGTGTTTGGTACGTATCATGGAATTGGAGGCTTGAATTTGAAATTGTAGCTTTCAATTCTAAATTTACTATTTGGTACTAGAAAAATATTAGGATTTGGAATTAAATTTCAATTCTAAATCTATCAAATTCCACAATTTGAATTCTATAGTTAAAGTAGAGACTTATAAATTCAAATAGATATAAAATTGGATATCTCTAAAAAGCAAACACTGCACAAACATCACACAACACACACACAATACATATACTAAGCACACTGCACACACACACACACAATACACTCAAAATATATACATTGCACACAATACACATACTGCACACATAATACGCATACTGCACACACCACACATGCACACATAATACACAACTAACACACATAAACACACACGGCACACAAAATTACATACACAATAAACACAAAGCGCACACGGCGACATTGCACACAAATATACGCACTGCACACACGTATTCACAACAAACACATACTACACATATACACACACGACACACACACACACAACATATACACTTGCACATACAATTCAAAATATAATTGGAAAGTAATGTAGAGTTACATAATGCATAAATAAAATTTAAAAATATATATTCAATGAAAAGTCAATGTCAATCTTGGTTTATTGTTTACTTACCAAACAAATAATTTGGAATTACAATACAATTAAATCAATTATTTATATTTACCAATCATAGAATTTGGAATTGAATCAGAATATTGTAACTTCAAATTCAATTTCACAAAATTACAATTTCAACGCAATTCCAAATTCATTCTACGAAACTCATCCTTAATTCATTATACCAAACTCACCCTTAATTAAGTCCATAACGAAGAATTCGATACTACCTCGTATTTGTCTTCATACTCTTTAATTTGTGTAGTACTTAATCATTAGAGAAATTAAAATGCAAAATATATATTAGGCGGTGCGCAATATAGGACACACCACCTCACCAAGATAGCGTGGAATAACCTCTATGAATAAAAGTAAGTGCAACATTCATCATTTTCATTTTTGCTACCTTTGATACTTTTACCTTCTTTTATGGATATTTGGTAGAAAGATTATTCTATATATAAGAGGATGAAACTGTAGAATAAGGTAGGGTTTGAATATATATATGAGGTTGATTGTCTTAAAATACTAGAAATTTCAATTGATAAGACTTGTACAAATCAACGTATTTGGTAGACATAGCTGAAACAATGGTGTTTTGTCTTGGAAAATTTAGCCAAAATGACATTTCGCATAATATATATATATTAGTCAGTTTTTGAACTACAATGTTGAAAGTTGAATTTTGTAATGGATCTAATTTAGAAATTGTAAGTTTGTGATTCTCGGACCATTAATTAACCCTAGCGGATGCATATTTTACTAAGCAACCTACATTATCCAAAGATTATGAATTCGAATACCACTGCACTTTCTCAATGAAGCCCGTCACACATTTTTGTAATAAATATACACACGTATATACATAAATGTAGAGATACATCCGCGCGTCGTATTTGGCTTTCTTGTTGCAAGGAAAACACAGCGCTTTGGATTTTTGTTATTAAAACACTGCAAAAGGCCCTTTCTCTCTGCTAAATACACCGAACCCTTTTTCTCTCTCTTCTCTTCCCCTTCTCTTCAATCTCTCTCTCTCTCTACACGTATTCCTTCTCTAAAATCTCTCTACCTCTATGCGTATCTGTGTATGTATAGCCTAGCTCAAACAGTTCACCACATTTAATCCCATACTGTTCTAGGCTTCTAGCTAACTAGCTCATTTTCAGCTCAAAAACCCTAATTCTGCAAATTCAGCTCTCTCTCTCTCTCTCTCCATACTCTCTCTCTCTGGGCACAGAATTACAACAACAACAACAGCTCACAGAAACAGTATGAGATTGAGAGCTGTAAATGGAGGTGGATCAGATCCAACGTAAATTCCCCAAAAACAGCAATGGTGGTTACGCTTCAACGATAGTAAGCCAGAGAGAGAAGAAAATGAACGACGACGACGAGGAAGGCGAGAGTCAGCGGAGGATTAATCCGAGCAAAGACGGGAGCGCCGCCGATCCAGGCGGTGGAATTGGCGGATTATACGGCTGGCCGTCGTCCCGGATAGTGAGGGTTTCGAGAGCCACCGGCGGGAAGGACCGCCACAGCAAGGTCCTTACATCGCGAGGGCCGAGAGACCGCCGCGTCAGGTTATCGGTTAACACCGCGATCGAATTCTACGATTTGCAGGACCGATTAGGCTACGATCAGCCGAGCAAGGCGGTGGAATGGCTGCTCGCGGCGGCGGCCGGCTCGATTGCGGAGCTACCGCCGATGAATTCCCCCTTTCAGCCGCCAGATTCCGCCGCCAACGAAGCTGATCGCCGAGTGATGGAGGCGGCGGCGAGAAAATCCTCTATTGGTAGTAGCAGCTCCGACACCAGCAAGGGCTCGGGCCTGTTGATTGCTAGATCTGAGAAGGCGGTGAAGGAGAGAGAGAAAGAGAATTCCTCTTATGTTGCTTCCTTCACCGAGCTTCTGAGCGGTGGAGGAAGCAACTGTTTTAACGAAGGCGGAGGCAAGGACGCCGGCGCCTCCGTTTGTCTCTATCAGCGGCCGATTAGCGATGAAAATTCAAATTTCTTCCTCAAATTTCCGACGGATTACTTCAGCAGTGGTTTCTCAGCCCCGGTGGCGACGGCAGCGGCTTCTCCGCCGCCGTTATTCAGCGCGGCGGCTGAATTGCAGCCGCATTTATCATTCGCCTCCAACCAATCGAATTCGTCCGCCATTAATAGGGGGACCCTTCAGTCCAATTCTTCGTCGCCGCCGCAGCAATTTCCTCCGAACTTCTTCGGCGGCGGCGGAAACGACCGCCATCTCTTTCCGGGATTCGACTCCCGATTGCAGCTCTACTACGGGAATGGGGATCAGGGAAATGACGACAGATATTCTGGGCAGAAAAGGAAAGACAAACCCTGATTTCGGTCACTCTCAAAACAGCTGGTAAATTTCTTGATTTAATTGCTAATTTCGCTTAATTATTTCGTTGCTGCATTGATTGATTGCTTCTGCGCCTGTCTGAATTCTTGTCCGGATTTGACGTATTCTTGAACTACGATTATGAAACAGTTAAGAGGGCTAATGCAAATGATTATTTGATTCACATGGCTTGGGTTTCTGTATATTCCACATTATATTTTTAGGCCGATAAATTATTTGCGAGTTATTGGATTATTTTTAAAGTATGCCCAGTTTATTCAGTGAAATTCAAAAAATCTATGCTAGTTTATTAGTTGGAGAGCAAGTTGAAAATATAACAATAATTTTTTGATATTTAACTTATATATTTGGATACATTAATGAATATCCCAATATTTTGTAACGTCTAAAGGTTATTACAAAAAGTATCTCAGTCGCATTTTCCTGTCTCAAAAATAGCTGTGTCGGAATTCATCCTCTCCCCGCTGTGCCTTGGATGGACCTCGTCTTTGCCTTCACTATTGGCTCATCGCCTGTTATCAAGTGACATGTTGATTTCTGGAGACCAAAAAAATGTGCTTCATGAAATTTTTGCGACAATGTAAAACCTTAGGTTCTAATCCGTTTCAAAAGATGGGACAATTGAAAAATTAAATATCATACGTCTGAAGGAAAAGATTAATGACTTTGTTTAGGCTCGGCTATACCTTAATATATTACGTGCGATAAATTAATTACTAGCTCCAGTCGATACTAAGATACCAATGCACAGCTCAGTATAATGATCACACCTCAAGATATTTAATTTCTATAATAATTCATTATCTTATATATTATTATATATTTTTTAAAACCATTTTATATATTAATATAGATAACATATTAAAAAAAACAAAACATTAGTTTCTAGGAAAGTTTTGCGGAGTGAAATGTTTTGTTAGTTAGTTAGTACAAAGGAAAAATAGTACAAATGTTAGTGGGATTGTGAAAAGTGATTAGCAAACGTTGTCTGAGATAAAAGAGGCATAGATACCTGCGAATGGGGACCGTTATGTTTGGTTTCCTTTGTTTCAAGCATGTCTATGGCGGAGACAGGTGTTGCAAATTGTGCGCATGTTAGCGCAAACCCATGCCTTTTTTGTGTCGCAGCTTTTTAAATCCTTCCTTGTTTAAATCGAAGATTAAATAAATTAAATTAAATGTCAGCTGTGCTCTGGCGGTTACACACAGAAAAACCTTAGCTGGAGTTTTAACAGTTGGCAGTGCTTCGGCGCTCTGTCTCAATATATACATGCACACTCATATATATGTGTGAATGTTTGTTTATAGAACATCTTTTTAGGGTTTTAAGCCTTGGATACATTGCATTGTTAGGTTGGTTTATGTGGACTAGTATTAGGCAATATCTTATTCATAATCATAATTTTAGAATGTGTTTTATCGTGTATTGTTTTTCGTCGATTGATTGTATTATCCTGTCCATGAAGTATCTTTTTCTAACAAATTAATTATAGTTAATGATTATGCTAAATAAGGGGGGCTTATATGATTCAACATAAAATGTAATTAGGGTGCAAATTATCGTGCGTGTATGCCAAGAAAGATACTAGATTTTGGAAGTATATAAAATAAATTCAGGGTGTTTTGCTAAGTTCATTTTTATAATTGTTTGTTCTATATTTTCAGATGCTTTACATAGATTGTAAAAATAATTGAGTTTGTTAAACCTAATGTTATATGTGATGATTGCTTGCTGCATATAACTTAGACTGATTAAATAATGAAATACGTAATGAAATGGTGAATACAAACATATCATATATATACACTATTCGTGTATATGCTTTCTCAAAATAGAGATAAAAAATTATATCCAATATTGCAGATAACAGCATTCATATCATGATGCAGTTGGAAGCAGCCTCATTTCGTAAGCAGAAAAAACTGGTACGCTCAATGTTATTGTTTTTAGATGGATAAATAGATGATTACAAAAAAACTCTGGTTGAGGCTCGACCTAGCTATTTATTTACAGAAAATTCTTCTTATTGCAAATATATGTTACCGGCCGGAATCATATATACATGCATACTCTGTTGAGGTACCAATAATCCATAGAGATTTGTATTTCTCTCGCAAATAACATATATTATTCTTTATACATAGGGGATGCTTATAATAAAAAAGATTCTCCATATATAGAATTATGAATCATGCTTCTTTATATATACATTAATACTTTTTATACATACAATAGTAATTTTTATGTATATACAATAATAAGTTTTTATGCTAACATTTAATACTCCATTAATCCTTTTTTTATATTAAAATGTTGTAATACGCCTTAAATCATACAAAGTCTAGATTGGTTCTTAGCTAATTAACAACGTAATTTTTTTATTTTTTTTAATCTGATCTTCTCGTGTGTGTGTCAATTTTTTTTCTTCTGTGTCATATATACATGGACAGTTTATAGTGCCGCAAATAAACGTTTTTTAAGAAAATAATTAAGTGGATAATATGTAATTTCTGAAAACCCTAATTAAATCCCGAAGTTTTGTTGTTAAGAAAGAGAGTCCATACACGTGCCTTTAGAGACATCAAGCGGTGAAGGCCCCCCTTCTATGTAAGCCTACATCTCCAACTCTAAAGAAACAGAGTCCATAGATTACGGAATGAGTTCAAGTGTTGTCTACTTTTTTCCTTAATAATATTTTTCTTCTCTCTAAAAAAAGAAATTCTCAAACTTTTTCAAATATAAATATAAATACAAGTAGCTAGGTGGGGTTTTGAAGGTAACTCTGCCGTGCAATCCGTACCTCTTACATATAGAGCCCAACTTATATATGTCACCCGTAGTAGTCGAGAGGGCAGACGTACAAAAACCTATATATATATTCGTCCTGTTAAAACATTATAATATATTATATAACCGGTCAAATATTGTAATTTGTGACATATTATGACATTTGTTCTTGATTTATTTGCTGGACAGTGGACCTGGCCCATATGTTAATCTGACAATTTTTTCTAGTCTACTTGAAAATTTGTTGGGTTGTAATATTTTTGGGCCATAATCTATAATTTAATCGTCCGTGGGCTAATATTGGATAACCATACAAATTATTGGTCCATTTTGTTTTAGAACCTTAAACAAGATTTTTTCTTACATTGGCACGAAATATTTTATTTGTTACTTTTTATATATTATTTCCAAATATATAAATATAGGTATGTATTTAGGAATTAGTAAATCTTAATTAGGCGATTGATGATGAGCCCCTTTTGGAAAGGATATACAAACTTTTGCCTTGACTATATCAGGATATGGTTTATTAATGTACGAGTAATAGCAGTTTTAATTAGACATCTTTTTAGTTAGAGAAAAAATGTTTGATAAATCTTTCAATCAACTTAGAAAATACATGTATAAATAATTTCTAACACATAAGAAATATAGATTCACCAATGGATAGTAATATTTGAATGAATTATAGATCTACGTTTCAACCAACTAAGTCGTATGATCAAACCCTTCCAAAATTTAACATTTCAATATTTTATCTACGTAGCTTCAAATCTACATTTATTTATTTATGAAACACCGACAATTTCAACAACCTATCTTCTTTCGGACCTCAAATGATCGAACTAAGAAACCTAAATAAATTCAAATATATCAATTTTGCAACTTTATAGCATGTCACACTCTCTTCGATCGTGTAGTAAGTCTCGTCAGATTCAACTAATCTAAGATTAATTTGGACGTGTGAAATTTGGTTTCCCATAATGTAGGTCTAGCCAAATAGTGTCAGATCTATATCACTAAAATTTGGCTTCCCATCTTTTTGCCATATTTACAACTTTTTTAAATGCCAATATTTTAAGGGTCATATTATTTTTGCAATAATTAACAATACTAATAATAATAATAACTCTCCATGTAATTACAAGAATCTAAAAGCCTCACTTAAATCACGCTAAAAGGAAGGGACAAAAAAAAGTTTGTCAAGAATCTAATGAATTTTGTTCATCTCCAAATTCTGTGGATTCATGACTGCTTGAAGTCTAATCTGCCTATTAAATCGTCGAATAAATTCCTCAACTCTTGTATTCAATTCTTCGTTCGACATTCTTGAAAACTCATCAATTTTCTCGTCTTCTGATCCATGATTTTCGCAATCGTGTGTCTCCGACAATGTTCTGTGCAAAACCATCTTCTTCCCCTCATCCTCCGCCACGACGGCGGCGGCATTCTCCGAATTACTCCGAGCGCATTTTCGTCGCTTCTTTTCATGACGATCGTAGTTGGTATTTGTGATCCTCTCCTTGGAATTCTCTTCTTCTCTGGAATTGTACGATGTCGTCGCCTCGAAGGGGACGACTGCGCCGCCTTTCGGTGACGTGGCACTAGTGTCTTTGATGATCATTTGCTCCTCGTAACTCGAGATAATCATGTTGCTCTTTGGTGATGTTATGGTAGTGTATTTGACCATGTCGTGAGAATCGTGTCGTTTTGCTGACGAAAAGGCGGCGAAATCGACGGCGGCAATTAGGACGAGCGTGTTTGATATGATAAACCAGAATTTGGTGGTGCAGATTAGGGTTGATGGTGAAAGGTTGAAGATGTAGAACACACAAATATAAATGAGTATGGATGACAAAAATGCCCAAAATGATTTCAGATTGGGATCGGTCTTTTTAAGTTTTTCCAAGTCTTGATTTTTGGTATTTCTGTTTATTTTTTTTAAATTCAAGGAGTTTTCTGGGAATTTTGCAAATGGGATGGCCATTTTTGGAGAATTTGGAAGAATTTGGGTGGTTTGATTAGGAGGGAGAGATTCTGTGAAAGCTAATGGAGATGAAGGGAGGAATTTATAGAAGTTGGAAGTGGGCGATGTAGGTTTATTAATGTTTGATTCTGAAATGACTTTATTGCCCACTACTTCATCAACATTTCTAATCAAGGTTGCGGCAGGCGCTAGGCGCTAGTCGGGCGGCCGAGGGGGGCCTAGCGCCGGGGGCCTAGGCGGATTTTAGTCGTTTTTTAATTAATTATTTTATATATTTTTAATAAATATAAAAAAAATTATGTATAAATTAAAGTGTTAATGTAGCCACCATATTT
>JAYDZE010554538.1:0-13196 GCA_034509125.1 Monilaria moniliformis | reverse complement strand
GGCGGTTTCAGCACCTTCATCGAACACCCTCATGAATCCCAATTCGTTCAGCTGATCGAGTATCTGTGCTCCATTCATATACGAAGGAGGACCAAACTTCTCCACTCTATTCTTTATGAAGTTCTTCTTGTCTTTGCGCCACCGGTGATTTCTATCCAAAAATTTTCTGTGGCAATCAAACCAACTTATTTTCCATCCATGCTTCAAAGAGAACGCTTGTGAGTCCTCCATACAATACGGACACGCACGACGTCCTGCTGTGCTCCAGCCCAACAACATTGAATATGCGGGGAAGTCACTGATAGTCCACATCAGCACTGCGTGTAGTTGAAAGTTTTGTTTCCTTGATATATCATAAGTCGGAATTCCTTCTGCCCACAAATCGTTGAGCTCTGCAATTAGGGCTGTAGGAATACGTCAATGTTTTGTTTTGGATTTTTCGGACCGGGCACAATAACAGTGAGAAACATTTAGGGGTTTTTCATGCACATCAGTGGCAGCAAATTATACGGAATTAGAATCACTGGCCATAACGAGTACTGCATACCCATCTGATCAAATGGCTGGAATCCATCAGTGCCAAGTATTAGCCTCATATTTCTCGACTCAGTAGCAAAGAATGGATATGTCTCGTCAAATGTTTTCCAAGCTGTGGAATCTGACGGATGTGACATCTCCCCGGGTGTCGTTGTCATGCCATCTCATTAATTCGGCTGTAACTTCAGATGCATACAGTATTTTCAATTTGGGGCTGAGAGGGAAATAGTACATCTTCTTGTGTGCACTGCCATTAGGTTTGAATCTGTCCTCCCCACAAACCTTGCATTCAGTTCTATTCTCGTCTTCTCTCCAATATATCATACACCCTCGCTTGCAACAGTGTATCTTCAGGACGGACATATCTAAAGCCTGCATTTATTTCTTATAATCATAAAAGCTGTCAGGCATATGGTTTGGTTTTGGCAAACGCTCATCGATGAACTGACACACATCGTCAAATAGTAGCTGAGACATGCGATGTTCAAACTTCATATTCATTAGGCGAGCATTTGTTGATAACTAAGAATAATCACAGCCATCCCACAGATCAGTCTGAGACGCTTCTAATATGTTGTAGAACTGTTGAGACTCATTATTTGGGGGTTCTGGCACGTAAGTATGCGGAACGTATTGTTGTGGATACTGTACCTGGAAAGGATAAGGATCACCACCGACTGTGCCCCCTCCACACGCATCATACACCATTTGGTGGTATGGGTTTCGTGACAGATCGAAATGCAATGATTCGGTATATCCTGAACTAGACGATGCTCCCACCTCGTAATGAAATCTCCAATCGTAGTAATTTCGGGTAAATCTATTACTTACAAGGTGCTCCTTCACCATGTCCGTAGAACAAAATATGTAATTATCACAACGTGCACATGGATATCTGATTTTTGACCCATCCATTTTAGAGGGATGTTGCACGACAAAATTTATAAACGTGTCCACCCCATCAATAAAATGTTGATTATATTCTCCTGTTGGAAATTTTCTCAAATACATCCATTCTCTTCCAGGAATTATATCCATTTCACTATCCTACCATACGAATGACAAAACAATTAAGGCAAGACACGCCGAAACCAAACAATTAAGACGAGACACGCCGAAACCAAACCATTAATGCGAATCACGCCGAAACCAAACAATTAAAGCGAATCACGCATAAACCAAACAATTAAAGCGAATCACGCATAACCAAACAATTAAGGCGAATCACGCCGAAACTAAACAATTAAAGCGAATCACGCATAATAAGTGGGTGTAGCAACACCAACCTCGAGAGGGACGCGGTGGGTCGGCGTTGTTGGCGGCGACGCGATGGAGGAGGCTTCAAAATCACACAAACAAAGAAGAATGAGGAGGAAATAGGGGATAAAAGGCTTATAAATGCCAAATAGTGCTCGGTAACTGTCCGCAAGACCGTACCGAGCACTTTGAGCACGCAAAGTGCTCGGTAAACATGCAATGACATACGGTACCGAGCACCGACTGCTCGGTAATAGATTGCGAGCACAGTAGTGCTCGGTAACCGGGCACTGGTGCTCGCTACATGTCGGCACAAATTATCGAGCACTCTGGTGCTGGGTACAGTGACCCCGGCCGGGTCTCATCTTAGGCTGATACACACTCGGCCCAGTGGATCTCTCTGGACTCCGCCTCTTGAGACTCGGCCAGGTGAGGTTCACCTCCAAAACAACCCGGCCGCTTACCGAGCACAAGTGGTGCTCGGTGATAACTATCGAGCACAGTGTGCTCGCTAATAAGCTAATATTTACGTTAAGTTTACATTTTGTAGCATTTGACGCAAATTTGCAATCATTTTTTAACATTCGGTGATATTTACAATCATTTCATTCAAGATAATTTACATGATTGATAAATAATAGATGAATTGTAAAAAATCAAAAATCTATGAATACGAAAAACATATCTATAAACTTTTTAATGGTACGTTAAGTCAAGAAATTTTCCTACCAAACGTTCCATTAAAAAGCTTATAGGTTATTTTTTGTATTCAAAAATTTTATCCCTACAATTCTATATCATCTCTTTCTTCTTCAACAAACAAATTTTCATCTCTTTCTTCAATCCTTCTTCTTCCGCATCGGAAGACGGCTTCTCTAATGCTAGGCCCTGCTTCTCTAACGCTAGGTCCTGCTTCTTCTGTCTTCTCATTCCATGCACCTACAACACTCAACCTTTTTAGGCCGGAGGCAGACGACTTCTTCGGAAATAGAAGCATCTCGGTTTGGAGCTTCATGGCTTATAGTAACCCATCATCGTGGTATGCTCCAAACGTTTTTTAAAAAGTTTATAGATATGCTGAACAAAACAAACAATATAGATCAAAGGTGGAAGCGTAGGGCGGTGGCGGTGGAAAGGGGTCGTGAAGGTGATTGTGGAAGGGGGCGCCCGAAGTGTGATATTACATTCTGGAGGATGAACTCTAATTTATAAACAAATTTTACCGAGCACCGGTGCTCGCAAATTATCGGAACAAGCCTTTACCGAGCACACGTGCTCGCTAGACGTCGGCAACTCAGTACCGAGCACCATTTATGCTCGGTAACTACAAAGCAAAACATTTTACCGAGCACCAGTGCTCGCTACATGTCGGTAACTCAGTACCGAGCAACTCCTGTGCTCGGCCACTTGAAAACCAAACACCTTACTGAGCACAAGGTGCTTGGTACTATTTGTTCCCGTGAACTTTTGCCGCGAAATTAATCCAACCAATTATGACAGTGCTCGGTAAATGCTCGCTACATGTTAATGTTTCCGAGCACAACTTTGCTCAGAAATGTACCGAGCATGTTTGTGCTCGGCAACTGATCGGTCAGTTGTTTTCACGACTGTGGTTATAAGTGGTCGGTGAGTGCTCGGTGATTTTTAGGACTTAGTTGGTGAGTGCTCGGTGGGTGCTCGGGAACTACCGAGCACCATTATGCCCGGTATATAGCGTCTTTTTTGCAGTGCCAGTACTTATAAATAATTGCATAAATAATAAGTTGTTAAAAAATAAAGTAATTAATCCTAACCTTTTACCGTATCATACATATTATAGAAAATTCTCTCATGTTTTGAAATTCTCAACTGTGAAGGTGAGTTTTGAAATTGCAATTGATGCCAAGCATCAGGCCTCAATTGTGAAAATGAGGTTTTGGCGAAATTATTTTTAAAGAAATTAATTCCGATTTTATTTGATGACTCTATAAAACATTTTCAGACATTGGTTGATCTCAAAATGCTTCACCCTTATTAATTTAATTATTTGATGAAACTGGTATAATATGTTTATAATTATTGTTTGTACATTTTTACATTATATTTTTTGAATTAAAAAATTGTAACTTTCTTTTGTTATGATTTAAATAAAAAACTGTAACTTTGTTTTGTTATGATTTATCGCTGGCGGATGTGATCTTCTGTCCCAAAATCTTCAATGTCTCACGATATCCCACTAAGAGCATGCACATCGATGAGTGTTGAGCATATCTTGGCATGCTCAAACGCTGAAGCACGATGTTGCTGCTTGTCGAGCACGTCGGGCATGCATGTTGCTGCGTACTTGAGTACGTTCGACGCCAATTTGTCGTTGCCCAATTAGGACACGCCACATGAATATTTTTGATTTTCTTTTTGAATCCAAAAAATTGATTTTATAAAATAATAATCAACAGACATTTCTTTTATTATTCTTATTTTTCATCTATAAATACCCATCATTTCCCACTTCATTCTTCACATATCTTCATCATATTCTCCATCATTTTCTTCCAAACTTTCTCTAAATTTCTCTACAAAACCTTCAACTTTTTTTCCTCAAAATCCACCACAATGGATCCAAACAACTAAAAATTATAATCCAAACCTCCCTTACGGAATCCAAATAAATAATTATCTTAGGTCTCTTGGAATCAATCTAAACACTCTCGATTTCGACCCTATAATTCCACCATTCATTCCAATTCCTCCAACTTCTCATACGAATCCAGACGTCGACGAAGTTGCTACTCAATCGTCACAAACGTCGTCTCCCTGTCTTGGTTTGTCGTCTCCCCAATATATCTTAGCGATCCAACGAAGCAGGGATTCTCAAACATAGTCAACCGGCACACACCACGTACTCAGAGGATAAAATCTGGACTGTCTTCAAGTTCCACATCGAGTTTAGCGAAGATTTTGCCGTTGCCAACTCCCAGAAGGCGCAAATGAGCGCACGACTTGTTTGCTTCGAGCCACTTCGAGTGGTGAGCTCAGAAATCACGAAAGTATGCGCTCTCTACAACCACGTGGAGTCGCAATGGTAGTTGGAATGAGCAAATTTGATTAAAGAAGCGCAAAATATGTATAAAAAAGAAAGTAGTTGCCCTTTAAGTACCTCAAAGCTGGAGAAAATGTGCGCTACTGCAGGAAAAAAGTGGTTGGGCAGCGGAGGATCGAACTACGGTTGATTGAAGAGATCAAAGAGCGTCTTAGACAGACAATACACAACAAGCGGAGAATCGGGCGAGGTGAGAGTGGCGCCGAGTAGAAGTCGACCAATGGACCAAAATGCGGCAAAACGCAAGGGAAAGAGGAAGGTGATGACCAAATCTTGTGCGGAGATGGAGACAACAAGAGTAATGGCGAAGCAAATGTGCGAAAAACAATAAGAATGAGTTAGTGGCAATGCACTACAACACCTATGCAGAGACTTGTCCGATGAGGACGAGAAAGGAAAGGCGAAGCATTGCCGATTTTTGGCTATGCATAGACCCTCTTAGTTGTAGCTTTTCCTAATTTCAACTATGTAGTTTAATTTTATTTCAATTATATAATTATTTTATATCAATTATGTATTATTCTATTACAATTATATACTTTTTTATTTAAGTTATTAATTCTAAATCGTTTTAATAAAATTAGTAATTTTCGTTTATTCATAAATCATTTAAATTTGAATAAATTAAGAAAAATAACAAAATAAAAATTGAGAAATGTAGATGGGCCTCATGAATAGTGTAATTGGTAAGAGTAGTGCTTAAGTAAGGGTTGTGGGTAGTGTTGCAAAGCACGTGACTAGTGTAAATGCTCAAAAAGATAGTATTCAACGTTGATAACATTTTTAGGAAATAAAATTATTATTATATATAGGGATGTCAGTTTAGCCTGAAACCCATGGGTTGACCCTATTAACTCGACAACCCAACATGGTTAGGGTTGAAAAATCACAACTTGAAAAAATTCTCAACCCGAATAGTCCGCAACCTGATAGGGTTGGCCCAAAGATAGCCTGAACCCAAGGGTCGACCCAAAAATTAGCGAGTTTTCATTATTTAGTTTTCAAACTTCATTAATTTATTATTTTTTCAACTTTTGAAAGTTAGTATAATAAAAAAAATTTCAAAGGTATGTGAAAAAATGCATTTTGATTCAATATTCGAAAGTTATGTTCAACATTTCACTTTTCTATATTTTTCTATAACATTTAATATAAAACATTTAGATTTAAAAAAAAGAAGATAATAATCTAGTAAGAAAAATGTATTTTCTTACTTCTTTAAAAGCTATTTAATAGTTTTGAGTTGAAATGACATTAATTTATTGATGCATTTCGTTGTTATAAATATACAATTATCAAAATTTATATATTAATAAAAAAATTCATAAAATTGTTTGAGCCCGATTGGCCCTACGGGTTAGCCCAAAATCCAATAATTTAGGTTAGGGTTGAGAATTACAACCCGAATGACCCGTAACTGAATAGTCCGACATTTCAATAAAGTTGACCCGAACCCGGCCGGGTTGGCCCGATTGACATCCCTAATTATATAATACCTCATGATAAATATTTGTAATAAAAAACTTAAAATGTTAAGATTATAGTATACGCTTTTTTGAAACTCTAATTTTTTGTTTAACTGTTAATCATGATGTATTATGTAATAATATTTTTTTTTACTTTATATCAAATGTTAAAATACTAAAATTATTAGTGGAACACTGTAAAATAAAAGATTTCACCCGGGGCCGCAGCCCCCTCCAAAAAAAACCATTTTTTCGATAATGATTTTCAAAGTCAAGATAATGAAACATCTAAAATTATACCTAAAGAGAAGAGTATAATATCCAAAATACAAAATTACAGAACAATAAATGTGATTCGTAAAGTAGAAGAACTTTTAAATAATATTGTGAATTACTCAAATAAAAACTAAAGCCATAAATGTGTGGATATGGTTTTCTATGATGGTAGAAATAGTAGAAAACGATCAAAGCATTAATAACAATTAGGTGGTAGTGATTAAATAAATGGATCGTGGCATGGGCATGTGCTAAGCATTTATGACTTGAATGAATTGCTGGTCTGAGGAACTTGATAACGCTACTTGTAACCTTTTGCAATTTCGGCATAACTGCATCTTGGTTTTAATTTATTTGTGGTAAAGTTCTTATATAAGGTCTTTAAATTTTAGGAAAATGAAATTATAAGTTTTATAGACGAAACAAGAAATAGTGTTTGTACCTTACGCTGCAAGTGGAATTACCGAAGTAATATTTATAAAAAATCACTAGAACAAAAAATTAAAAAAAATTATCATTTTATGTTGGGATCTTTTACCATCGGATTGGATCGGACCATGTATGTGGATTGAACCATTCGCACCGGTTGTTTCTCAATTTCGTCGCTCTTTTTTAGACTTTTTCTCTCCCTTGCGCTAAGTGACTCAAATTTTTAAGAAAAAATGGCTTACTAAGTAAGATCAAATTTATACTCATTTTAGTTTTTTTAGTTGAGATCGAGAAGATTTTGATTTATACTTTGGTTACTTATAGAAGGGGGAAAATACCACTAAACTACAAGGTGTGGGTAGATCATCTCATTTTGACTAACATTTCAAATTTGCTAAACTTTTGCCATCTTGGCTAAAGTATAATTAAATTGACAGCATTGAAAGAATAAGCCAAACCAAGGGGAAAAAATAACACAAACTATTGACATTGTTTAGCTATCAGGCCATATTATCATTGAGGATAATATTGTTAATTTCATACCTAACATTTATAATTTTTCACAACTTTGTATCTTGACGTATGCAAAATCACAACTTAATATTTATAGGGGGTGTTAATTATTTTGATTAACATAAATAAGTAAAAATAATTTAGGGTTTAATATGGTGATATTTTCCCAGATATATTTTCATATATCTGTAAGAAAATTTTATCATGTCTTTATATATATAGACTATGAACATTCGTTTTATTTTAAAATTAGTTAAATTATATATATCTGTAACTTTTTCTAATACTTTATTATACAACTAGTAAACCTAAACAATACGATTATTCTCAAGGTGGTGGAAAAGTGTTTTTATTTGATCATCTTGATGGTACATATTAAGTTTAGCTACAAATTGAGTATGATGCACCTATATAATTTGCAAAGATACAGTACTAGAATCTAATTATAAAAAGCTTTCATTTTGTCAATTTACCTTTTTTAAGTAATACATCTATAAATATTGCATACAAAAATATTAGATTTTCTATTTCATATTTAGAGATTTAAAAAAAAAAATAGTTATGATTATTTTTCATTTTTATTTAACTATAACTATTATCATACCATACCGCACAAAAGGGCAAATCTATTTCATATTTATATTGTACTTATAAAAATAGGAAAAGATAAACTTTATCTGTCCACGATATATTGATCCATTTTGACTCGTTGCAAGTTTTAAGAAATGTGAATGAAAGTAAGTGGAACAAGTTAGTAGAATTTAAGTCACACTTCTATAAATTAGTTTTATAATGGAATGTGAGTGGCATGAATTAGTGGAACATGAGGTCCATTTATCAAAAATAGTAAAAGTGAAATAAGACATTTTATTGCGTACGTCCATTTTTAGCAAAATGGAACATTTTATTGCGGACTGAGGAAATATTTACTATATATCCTCGTAAAAACCCACAATTCCATGAGTACTCATTATTACAATATACCATTAAAAAGATTATTACATAAGGGAATGCGCAGTGCTGTTCGTGCCACCCGCACAACGTGCAACATAGCGCTGCAGGATGTGCACGCACAGCATGTTGCACATGTTGTTGTGCAAAAAAACTGGCGTGCACATCACACGCCCGGGTCGTGCGTTGCGTCCACTCATGAGCCGTGGCCAATAACATGTATGCATGTTCCACACGACGGGGCCCTGCGACTGCGCTTCAATTTGCCCGCTTTTAATTTTTATATAATTTCAAATTTCTATTCGTTTTTAATTAATTAATAATTATTATTATTTTATAAAAATAGACTAATAGGCATTAATTTTTATTTGAATTTTTTTAATAGGGGTAGCCATTAACAACAACCACTACACCATTTAATATATATATATATATATGTATGTATGTATGTATGTATATTTATTCTTTTCTCTATCTATATATACCATTCACAGTTCACATCGTTCTCACGCCACAATTTCTTAGTTTCTCCAAATTCTCTCTAAATTCTAGTAAGCATGAATCCATACATATACGATGTCGGAAAATTCCTCCGACGAGAGCGGTTCAGAGGACGAGTGTAGTAATATTCTCAATATGATTAGTAAGCCCTAGGTGATTGCAAATGATTATATGGCAGAATTGGAGGTGACTAATCAACCCCGACAAAGGAGATTAATTCATCGGGTTCGAGAAGGAGCATCTGACCAACAGCGGCCGGATGGCACGGGAGGACAAGAGCTATCGACGTTTCAGAAGTGTACGTCGTCCATCCGACAGCTGGCAACCAACAGGTGTGTCGATATGTTCGGCGAATATATCCATGTCGGAGACTCAACGAGGCGAGATTGTTTGAAAAGTTTATGTCGCACCATTAGAAAAGCATTGGGTTTAGAATATTTGAGGAGGCCAACAATTGAAGATTGTCAAAAACCTACTTCATATGCATGAGGCACGACACGGCTTCCCCGGCGTGCTTCAGAGCATCAATTATATGCATTGGGAGTTGAAGAATTGCCCAAGCACATGGAAGGGGGGTATACTAGCGGGCACCACGACTCCCGTCCAACAATTGTGCAAGAAGCAGACACCGACTGTCGGCTATTGTTTGGCATTTTTTTTTTGTTATTCCTAGATCCAATAACGATATCAATGTACTCAACCATTTTGACGTCTTCAATGATATCTTGAATTGTAGGGTGTCGACTGTACGATTATTTTCCAGTGGTTATCACTACGACATGAACTGTTATCTCGTCAAAGACATCTATCCGAGATAGTTGACATGCGTGAAGACGTTTTTGTGTCCAACCGACCCCAAGAGACGTCGTTTTGTGCAACGACAAGAGTCCGGGCGAAAGGATGTGGAACGAGCCTTCAGCGTCCTCTAAGCACAATTCACCATCGTCGGAAACCTAGGACATATGGTGGGCAAAGATGTGCTAGCGGCCATTATCTTAGCATGCATCACATTGCACAACATGATAGTTGAGGACGAAGGACATGAGGCCTCTGATTTCGTCAACGAGAAAACTACCAACACCTCGAGCTCATCCATCACAACTGACAACCCAATTCGAGGTGCGCCCACATCATTCAGTCAGTACCAACAACGTCATGAGTCTACTTGTGATAAGAATGCCCACAGCCTCCTCCCAGCGGACCTCGTTGAAGAAATTTGAGCACGCTTCGATCCACTCGATGAAGATGAAAAATATGACAATATGTAAATTTTCATTTATTTAAGTAATATTAGGATTGAATTATGTTGTATTCGATTTTAATTGACTTTAGGATTGAATTTTTAGGATTTGAATTACGCAATTTTCGATCTAAATGAAGTTATTTTAAGATTTGAATTATGTAATTTTCTGTTTTAATGACAATCATATTTTTAATGAAAATTGTATTTTAATTAAATATTAATTTTATTTAAATCATATTTTAATTAATTATAATATATAATAATAAATTATATGAAATAAAAAAATTTAAAAAATAAGAAATTAGTAAAATGTACATTAATTATATTGTGCTTCATAATGCTCCGTGATTGTGAGTGTAGATGCACCGAGTAGTTTTGTGTGTAAAGATAGATGTGAGACTCAAATATTATAGTTATTAATACCGATTTACTACAAAAGTCAGTCATATCGAATATATCTAGTTTTAGAGCAATAATGATTGACCATCCATTCAAATCGTACACGATCTCACACAGAATTTATACCATTTATAGTAAAAAAAGTGTAAGCAAAAACCTGATTTCAGTCTATGTTACTAGATTTTTTGCCAGAATAACTCTTGTAATAGGTTCCATTTCCATATATAGTGCTAGTAGCCTAGTACAGATCCGTAGAGAGAAGTCTCAAATGAAGTGTAAAACCCAACAAGGAATTTGCCCATATATGTTAAACAATTTTATTACCAAAATTATTTCCTATCTCAAAAATTGTCAAAGTAAAAATAGTACATCTGAATACACACACACACACACAGAGGAAGAGGGAGAGAGAGGGGGAGAGAGAGAGAGAGAGAGAGAGAGAGAGAGAGAAGTTTTAGTGAAGGGGAAGATAACTAGGCCTGTATTTGACAATCAGCCAGCTCAAAGAATACAGAATAGTTGACGAGCATATAAATCACAACATGTCAATATTCAAAGTTAAATAAATATTGGCAATTGCAAAAGTCAATGAGTGTCCGAACCGAAGTACTTAACTGAATGCAGGGGGGGCCGCCAAACAAAACACCGACTCCATGAAGCTATGCTGCAGCCTGTCACTGGAATACTGATACAGTTAATATATCAATAGAGCAGTTATAAGGTAAGAGAAATTATGCAAGGAAGATAGATTAAGCAGCAGCACTAACTAATATTTTCAAGTTAGGTTCTTCTATCTCACTAGTTTCAAATATGAATAATTCTATTGCAAACTTAAGCTTACAAAGCGGCCACATCTGTGGTGATCAGTGCAAAATCAATTTATTCGTGGACAAGGTAGCGTCTCTGCTCATGATCAGTCGATATATTACAGACTCCAACATCTCAATTCCTAGCCCAATATGAACATCCAAATCTATGAGCAAAATTGACCAGGATGTTCACTAATACATCATATGTTTCCCATCTCAAGGAAAACCTTTTTCACTTTGCTCGGCCTCACTCCCCTCGAGCCCATCCAGTCATTTAACCAATTATACATGATATTTGTTGCCTACAGATGATACAATATCATTGGAATTCCATGCAAGGAAATATGCACAAACACCCTCATGGAACAAGCAACCTGACCAGTTTCGAGCAATCTCTCGACTTTTCGGATCTGGAACCTGCGCCCGGTTAGGGGGGTTGATTTCACGGGAGCTTGCAGTTCCATCTACTTCTGTAGATTCTCCCACATCTTTGCTGCAGCATGATTCATACGAGAAATACGAGCAATAAATGTTTTCTCACTAGAGGCTATTATGGTGGCCATGGAGTAGTTCTTTTTACAATAGCCCTGCTCCATGAGCCATTTGTGGAATCTGTATCTTGGTTTGATTCGTTTCTCCAAGTCATGACAAAGATATCCAGGGAAAACATCTAGGTAGTGCAGTGAAGCACCCATTTCATTGCAGAAGAACTCGATTTTCTTTTCCAGTTGGTCTGGTTTTTGGTTAAGAACCCTTGGCGCAAACTTCAATATAGCACAGAGTTTAGAGTATCCGAACCCACAGGAGAGAAGGAAATCAAACCTCTGCTGCAGTTCACTGCTAGAGCTGTGCATTTGAGACAAGGCTTTAACTGCAAATTTATTCTCTCCGAAACCAAGGCTGTGTATGAATTCCAACTTTGTTTTCATATAAGCCCTCGTTCTTTTATCTTCTAATTTCCTCAAGCCCTCTCCATAGTGCTTATCCAAGTCCTCACCACACAGCATGGTATAAGCAGTCAACAAAGCCTGATCCCCGTTATGAAGTCTCTCAAAGAACCATTCACTAATATCCATCGCCCTCATCACACAAGGCACATTTTCTAATCTATTCCTCCCAAAAACATGAGGGTACTTCTGCTCGAGCGACTTCAACTCTTCCTCTTCCATTCCAAAGTGCGACAGAAACCCCGAAACTGAAATCACCCGACCCCCAAGATTGAAACCAAAGATCTCGGGTCTTGAAAGAAGTAATAACCCGACTTGATCTCTCCTAACATTCAACCTAGAAAAATACTCAATCCTGCCAATGAAATGCTCTTTTGAGTACTCAATAAAAATATGTTTGCTTCTTCCCATCAACTCCCCAACTTTCCCCATCTCACAACCTAAGTCATAAAACAGCTTGATTTTCTCACAAACCTCCAACAAAGCATCCACATTCCCATCAATACCACCCAACAAATCATAATCTAACATTAATATCTTCAAATCACCCAATAATCCATCAGCATTGCTATATAGAACTTGAGGAAAGGCCAAGCCTATACTAATCACACTAACACCATTAAACCCAAAATCCTTAATTTCTTCGATCCTCCTCTCCAAATGCGACGGATCGACTTTGAATATGGAACAATCATCTCTACACAGTAATCCTAGTTTCCTCCAAGGGAACCCCATCCCCCCCAATGCACAGACCACATCAAAACGCTTCCAATCAGAAATAAAGAAGGT
>JAYDZE010554537.1:5000-31680 GCA_034509125.1 Monilaria moniliformis | reverse complement strand
TCTCTCTCCAATCACTTTTTCTCCCTATCTCTCTTACTTTACCAATTTTGCATTAAAACTCGTGCCGTCCACCAATGGGACTGTAATTGGTGGACGGAGGAAGTATTACTTCAGGTAAAATAAGATTTGGCTTACTAATTAACGTGAAAAAAAATAAAAATCATTTAGATTTACACTTAGGCATGCTAGCAGAGGATTGAAAATTAGTGCTAGTCTTTTCAATTGACTTGAAAAAGTGTGTTTATATGAAAATGGAGGCGTGTGTACATATTTGTTCCACTTCAAGCGTTGATTTCGAATAGTTTCAGTTGACCCCAATTATCTATATCATCTCTAGTCTGAGCTCGTCCATTTCAGGTCACTTATTTTGCAGTGTTGGGAGTAGCTGGAGCTCGACTTCTGCTGGAGCTGCGGAAAAGGTACTTTGCCTTCAAACTTACTGCATATTCTGTGTTATCATTGCAAATCACAACCATCAGCATTTCAACTATATGTTATACATTATGTTTTTTTTAATGTTACATATTTTTAAAGACATGAACTTTCAATGTTTTCTGATTTTATACCAACTTTTGACTTGTTTGATTTTTCCCATAAAACAATTTGGTTGAAAATTTGGAATTGGTGTTGCAAATTGAAACGAATGTGGCAACCAACGACTCCGTTTGATTTAATTAATTTTTTTGAAAAATTAATTAGAAAAGTTAAACTCTCTCTCTTCGTTCTTGCAAAAACCAAATCCATCAAAAAGGTCTGCCACCAATTCCCTCCTATGCCTCCTCTCTTTGTCGCTTGTCCTCAAATTTTATCACCACCATGCCATCCGCCCTCCACTAGTGATAAGAATACTATTTCTGATTAATATATAATCACGTCTTCAGATCAAATACCATACTATGACTATGAGGGCCCGGAAAGGCGGAAGAAGTATCAATACGTATATCTCAGCGGCTGCCCAAGTTTTGCCTTTAGGTCATTTTTTACCTAGCCCAAAAAAATTCAGCCACAATTTATTTTTCATTCAAATCCATTACCCAAAAAAAGCACAACAAGTTATACCATTAGGCTACATGACTCAATTATAATTAACATAAAATGTGAATTTATTTAACAACTTAATGTATAATAATAATAATAATAATAATAATAATAATAAATTGAAATTGTAGGGAGTGGGTTTTAAACCCACGTCCCCAACAAATAGAGGAACAAGTTTTACCACTTGGCTATTTATCTGAATTACAAATAAAGTGAATATGCATTAACTTAAATATTAAATATACAAAAATTAAAAAAAAATGAAAAGCGGCGGAATGGGGCTGCAATGCCGCCGCGTTGCGGCCGCCGTAGCCCAGCATTCAACCGCACCAACGGTTGGAATCGCGGCTGCGGCGAGACTCGCCAACCCCATAACCCAGCCGCGTCGCGGCCGCCCCGTTTTTGGCCCAAAATGCGAGTTAACGTCTCAGCCAAATATAATCATTTTTTTAGGCTTATCAAAAAGCAAGCTAGCCCTGTAATTCACTCTTGCACACCAAAATATGATTCAGAAATTCTTTCATTGATCCAAAGTTTGAGGACAAGTAGCGTAGAGCCGAGAAAGAGAGGAGGCGTAGGAGGAGGAACACGCCGGCCGCCGTTCTAGGGGTAGCCATTGGTGGCAGACTGTTAAATTGCTCTGATTTGGTTTTTGCAAGAAGGAAGAGAAAGAGAAAAGGAGAGAGGAGAGAAAGGCGTGACATTGGATTTTACTTTTTAATATTTATATATTTTTTAAATTTGTAAAATTAATATAATTTAGTTTTAATTGTTACATTAGTTTCAATTTGTCGCATCATTTTTCGCACAAATTATTTTATAAAACAAAAAATTCAAAAAATACTTAAAGTTTGCGTATTTACAGAAAAATAACCTTTGTTTTTATCTCTACTTCAAACTAAGTTTTACCTTACCACAATTGCACCAAATCGAGAGGCGAAGGTGATACGAGAATCCGATGGAGAGAGAAATGGAGATACCGGATGGGAGGTTGGCGGTGGAATGTGGATGCTTAGATTTAGTTTTATATGTTTATTTTTATTATTTAATTATTTATTTATTTTAATTTTATTTATCGTGAATTATATTCACATAAAAACTATATATATTTTATATTTTTTGTTTTCGTAGATATATTTTCTCTTTATTTTGTAGGAATGAGTATAATTTACCACTAACCCTTGTTCTTTCTAGGAGCTTTTATAGGTTTGCATGATTTGGGTGCCAAAAATGTAATCTTTCTCGTTCAATATGCAGCACTTTGAATGAATTGCTTTTAATTGACATTCTGCAGAAGAGAAAGAATGAGGTTACCCTTTATACTCCCTGTCTTTTCCTCTCTGTGCTTTGCCTTAACGGCAACTCTTGGAGCAGTATCTTTGTCGAGGCCCGATTGTGAAATAAAGTGTGGAAATATCATCATTCCCTATCCTTTCGGAATTAGTACCAAATGCAGTGCAAATTCCTCCTCCACTGTTATCTGTCAAAATTCAACAATTCCTCCAAAGCCTTTATTGAGCAGCATCAATTTGGAAATAGTAAAAATCTCTTTAAATGGTACTGTGACAGTAAATCTGCCTGTCTCGCCCATAAATTGCTCTGATGAGCTGAGAACAGAACCTCTGCCTATATCACTAGAGGGAAGTCCATTTTCCATCTCAGCATACTACAATTCAATGGTTGTGATGGGCTGCAAGAATTCAGTGTGGTTGCGTACAAATGCAACGGCAGTTGGAGGGTGCATGGCAATCTGTGACGTAAATTCTACAGACACCACTTGCAATGGCGTTAACTGTTGCCAAACGTCGATTCCAAGACGAGTCCAAGAGCTTCAGTATACTTATGAAAGCATTCAAGCCAGCAACAGTAGCTTCTGTGGGTATGTTTTTCCTACCGACAAGCAATGGTTGCAAAATGAGTTGTACAAAAGTTATAAAGGCCTTGTGAGTGATCTGTCGAATCCATTCGATCCAGAATTCGGATTTGCACCGCTGATACTTGAATGGGAACTAGGTACTGGAACAAATATCTCTAACAATAGTAGTTGTGATTATGTATCTTCAACCAGATATTGTTCATGCAGCTTTGGATATGAAGGAAATCCATATATAGTTGAAGGATGTACTGACATTGATGAATGTAAGGATGCAAAATTGCATAACTGTGGGGATTCGGAGGTTTGCATCAATACTGAAGGAAATTTCCAATGTGAAAATGTTGATGGACTTCTTGATGGTAATCCTTTTAATGGCTATCCTCAGGGATTTTTTCAAACAATCCTCAAAGCAGCCTTAATTTTTGTTGGCAGTATGTTCGGCTTGCAGACTTTGGTTATTGCAGCTTGGAAGTTTGGAAAAGCTATTACAGAGATAATTAAGGCTATCAAGGCTAGCCGAAAATACATGTTTTTTAAGCGAAATGGAGGCATTTTGTTGGAGCAACAGTTGGCTGCAATTGAGAATGGCATTGAGAAAATCAGATTGTTTAGTTCAACTGAGTTGGCAAAAGCTACTGATGATTATAATGAGAACCGAATACTTGGTCGTGGTGGAGAAGGCATCGTCTACAAAGGAATGTTGGAAGATGGAAGAATTGTGGCAGTGAAGAAGTCGGAGAGGGTAAACCAAGGTGATGTGGAAGCTTTCATTAATGAAGTTATTATTGTATCACAAATAAATCACAGGAATGTTGTTAAGCTGTTGGGATGTTGTCTGGAAAGTGAAGTCCCTCGTCTTGTTTACGAGTTCATCCCCAACGGAACACTTTTCTCTCACATCCATCATCCACAAGACGGCTTCCCTTTACTTTGGGAAATGCGTATTAGAATCGCCAAAGAAGTAGCCGGAGCACTCGCCTACTTGCACTCTTCCGCATGTGTTCCAATTTATCACCGCGATATCAAGTCAACCAACATACTCTTGGATGAAAAGTGCCGCGCTAAAATATCAGATTTCGGGACATCAAGATCGATTTCTATTGATCAAACTCACGTGACGACACGAGTAGTAGGCACCTTTGGCTACTTGGATCCGGAGTACTTCCAGTCTAATCAGTTCACAGAAAAGAGCGATGTTTACAGTTATGGAGTCGTGCTGGTTGAGCTTCTAACGGGGGAGAAAGCAATATCTGCAGCTAGAGTTGAAGAAGGAAGGGGTTTGGCCATGCACTTCTTGTATTCCATGGAGCAAAATCAGTTATTCGATATTGTTGATGCAAGGGTGCTCGGAGAGGGCAAAAGGGAAGAAATCCAGGCTATGGCAGAGGTTGCAAGAAAATGTCTGCACTTGAATGGTAAGAGTAGGCCAACAATGAAGGAAGTTGCATGTGACTTGGAGACAATTCCAGTAGAGAAACAAAAAACAGAGTTTCCACAAGATCAAATGGCAATCAGTGGCAGTGGCAGTGGCTGCAGTTCTATTGAAGATATTGCCTCTGATGGCTTCTCTTCCATCTCCGAAATCGTTGAACTTCCGTCTTTTGATGAGTTTCATATTGCTCTTGCAGCTTCTTAGCTACTCCAATTTTTATTGAATAAACTTTTGGTCGCTGATAATTTTCTCAGTTGGACTTTTTGTTGTGTTGAAATTAAGGTCTATAATTGTAACTCAAATAAAAAACAAATTAAGCTCTATAATATTGTGTGATGTGTTAGTATATTTACCAAATTCGAGAATAACAATAATAAAGGTAAATATCATATTTTTTATTTTTGAGAAAAGACGAGATTTATTACTCTAAATCAGAGTTTACAATAGCAAGTAACTAAGGAGGGAAACTATCTATCCAAACTATTTCTTGACTACCAAAGCGAACCAGCCGCGCCAGTTCGTGAGCAACCCTGTTAGCCGTACGATACATATGGACAACGTCGACTAGAATGTTGGCTCGAACTGCTGTCAAAACCTCTAACACATCCTCGGGAAGCTGCTCAGCATATTCCCCCACATTTCCCATTAGTGTTGCCGCTAGTACCGAATCCGTATAGATTTCAATCGGCATTATCTGATGCTTCACACTAAACGTGATACCTTCGACCACCGCAAGGATTTCAGCCAACATCACACTAGACCTCGGAGCTGTCTGTTTGGACATGGCCATCTTCACTTGGCCATTCCAGTCTCGGATAATCACTCCCACCCCATAAGTGCTGGTCTGTGGACTAAAAGCTGCGTCTACGTCCACTCTGAATACTCCTTGACGCGGTTTACACCACTTCCGTTCGCCACATTTGAGCCAATATCTCGTGGTCCACTTTGTGCTCTTCTGGCTGCATTAAACTCCTCCCACAATATCGTACATTCCTCTTCGGATGGCGTTCGCACCGTTCATCCAGCTTCATGACGGATCGTGCAAATAAATTGCCACACTTTCCACATCATCATGCACCAGATTTCATACTTTTCTATGCCAAGAAAATGTCGAATCCCAGCTGCCAGTTCGTAGATTTCGACCATATCGCCTAGCTTTATCACTTTCCAGAAACTGCTATTTTTCCATAATACTCTGATGTTCGGGCAGAAAATGAGTGAGTGGGTCGTCGTTCCCCATCTGTTCTTGCATAACTCGCAGATCCCGTCCGTAGTTGTGTGATGCTCCTTAAGATTTCCGGACACTGGGATTAAGTTGTTTAATGCCCTACACAAGAAAACCTTTACCTTCGGTGGAACTGACGTTGCCCATACATGTCGACTCCACCACTTCGTATCTTTCTTACTTAAAGCCTCATGTTCGTCGTACTGGTCGACTTGTAATAAATACGCGGATTTAACTGAAAACTGGCCGTTCTGTTCATACACCCATCCAATCTCATCGTGACGTGAATTCTCGCGAATAGGGGTATTTAGAATGGCTTCGGCTTCGTGCATGGGAAAAATTTCATGAACTATGTCCTCCTTCCACTTGCCCTCGACTGTGATTAAGTCTTTAACTTTCATGTTTAGAGTTCGCTTGCCCTCTATCCCTTTCAGTTTTTCCGTCCGAGCCCCAGTCACCCATCGGTCCTCAAAGACCCTTACCTGTTGGCCATCTCCAATTCTCCATCTGAGGCCTTTCTGGAGTATCTCCCGACTGCTGAGAATCGATCTCCATAAATAGGAACTATGTGGTGTCACCTTCGCCTTCAAAAAGTCTTCGCCAACTCTGTATCTCCCTCGAAATAGCTGCGACACTAAAGAATCCGGGAAGCGAATCATCCGCCACAACTGTTTCGCTAGGAGAGCCCCGTTAAATTTCCTCAAATCCCGAAAACCGAGTCCTCCAATGCATTTCGGTTTGCATAGGTTCAGCCATCGGACCTAATGTATTCGACGCTTCTCCTCTCGATCCCCCCACCAGAATCCTGCACACATTTTATTTATATCTGAACAGATAGTGTCCGGTACTTTGAAACACTGCATAGCGTACGTGGGGATTGCCTGAATGACGGCCTTGATTAAGATTTCCTTTCCTCCCGCCGAGAGCTGGCTCTGATTCCACCCCATGATCCGCTTCTGAATTCGATCTCTTATATAGCCGAACTGTAGTCTCTTCTGTCTAGTGCAGTAGGTGGGGAGGCCAAGATACCTTTGCTTTCCCTGCTCTCTCCTAATGCTGAGAACCCCCAGAATTTGTTGGATTGTTTCTTCTCTCGTGTTGGGGCTAAAGGATATCGTCGATTTCTCCATATTCACACATTGTCTGGAGGCCTCTTCGTACAACCTTAGTACTTCCTTCACCTCTAATGCCCCTTCCTTATCAGCTTTGAAAAATAAGATGTTATCATCGGCAAAAAACAGGTGAGTGATGCTTACATTCTTTGGGATGATAGGAAGCCTGTATATTGACCTCCTGCTTTCCGCGTCGTGGAGTAGCGATGATAGGCCTTGGGCACAGACAACAAAAAGGAATGGGGAGAGCGAATCCCCTTGTCGAAGTCCATGGGAGGGTATCACCATTCCATGAATTCGATGGTTTACAAGGAAAGAAAACTGAACCGTCGTCACACAACACATAATTAGTCCGCATATCTTGGCCGGAAATCCTAGTCGCCGCATCATTTCTTCGAGGAAAGACCACTCGACCCTATCGTAAGCCTTGCTCATATCCATCTTAGCTACTGTATAGCCGTTTTTCCCTTTTCTTCTATTACGAAGCCAATGTTGACACTCGTAGCTGATAAGAACATTATCCGTTATCAGTCTCTCCTTGATGAATGCACTCTATTCTTCATCGATAACCTTCCCAAGCACCTGTTTCAATCTGTTGGCTATCGTCTTCGCCGCTATCTTGTAGATCGTGTTACAAAGGCTGATAGGGCGAAATTCCTTCATCGTTCTTGGTTTCTTAGTTTTTGGTATTAAGCACACCAAAGTTTTGTTCCATGCACTAATGTCCTCGCCATCGTTTAATACTTTTAGCATACAATCAGTAACTTCATCCCCAATTAAGGGCCAAAACTTTTGGAAAAAACGGGCGTTGAATCCAACCGGACCCGGGGCCTTCGAAGGAGACATCTCGAATAAGGCATTATAGATTTCCTTCCTATCAAAAGAGCTATTGAGGAAATTGAAATCCTCTTCTGTTAGGCGCTGTGTAACCTTCCCTGTAACACTCTCGATAGCCATCCGAGTTGGCTGGCTTGTCCGGAAAAGCTGGGTAAAATACGCCTCAACGATCTTTCCTTTGTCCTCCTCCTTATAGGCAACAATTCCTTTTTCATCCAGTAACTCCTTTATTTCATTTTTAGATTTTCGCTTCGAAGCATAACTATGGAACGCTGAGGTATTTCGGTCCCCATTTGTGAGCCAGTTCAGCTTGGCTCGTTGACGCCAATGAGCAGCTTCGATTTCCTCCGCATGAGCGATCTCCTTGGTGAGCTGTAGGATCTCAAGGTGCGTTGTTTTACCTTCGGTTTTCCCCATTAGTTCTTGACGTTTCTTTCTCATCACCTCTATTTTCTTCCTCTCGTTGTCAGAATTAATATGTGCCCACCGTTTCAGAAAATTTGCACATTTGCCAAGCTTCGTTGTTATATCCTCCGACATTCGTAAGGACTTCCATTCGCAAGTGAGGTATGGAACCAGAGACTTTTCCAGCAGCCACTTATCCTCAAAGAAGAATCGTCCTTTCCTTCCCCTCTTCGGTTCGTTTTTGGTCGTCTCAAAGGAACATAAGATCGGGCGATGGTCAGAACCATAGAAGTCAAGAAGAGTGGTCGTCGTTCCCGTGAAAAAATCCCTCCATTCCTTGTTTATAAGGACACGGTCCAATCTTTCATAAGTGGGCTCCTTCGCTCTCTTATTGAACCAAGTATATCCTTTATCCGGGAATGGCACTTCATTGAGGCCACTATAAATAATAGCATCTCGAAACTTAGCCATTTGAGCCGCTGGGCGAAGCCTACCCCCGTATTTCTCCTCGTCGTTTAGGACCTCATTAAGGTCTTCCCCTAACAACCATGCAGTCCCGATCCCATGCTCCATGTCCGATAGGCGACGCATTAATTCCCACGTAAATTTTCGTTGTTCCGTGTCCGGGTTACCGTACATTCCGGTGAACCTCCAGTAGCCCTTATCTCCTTTCACTATACAGTCGATATGACATTCCGAATAAGATTTTATATCGACCTCCACCGAGCTATCCCACATAAGAACCAAACCTCCTTTTCTACCTCTTGCGTCTACACAAAATAAACCGTGCATTCCGAGAGCCATCTTCCACCAATGACACTGTGTATTATCGAGTCTAGTTTCACTAAGGAAGACCAAACTCAGGGTAGCTTTAGCTGATGGAACGCGCCCGTGCTGCCCATCCCGCGCACGTTCCAAAAAATGCAACTCATTGTGATCGGCGGGGCTGCCTTGCAGCCACCGCCGTTCTCTCCTTGTCTTGATTGGTGTAGGTGGTCCTCAACTGTTTTGCCATGTGTATCATATCTTCGTCATTTATGTGTGCTTCCCCTTCGCGCTTTCTTCCTTGTTTGATAATAATTCCAACTTATCCATATGAGGGTGGGGATTCAGCTTTCCTGTTTGGCTCCCTTGCCCGTCGTTTCCATCCTCTTACTGTTACTGTTTCCTTTTTGTTGTTGTTTTGTTTGGTCGTGGAAACCTCCTCCTCCCCCGTTCCCATTTGCTCCAGGAATGCCTGTGTTCGGGCAACTCAAGAATGTTCTTTCCCGATTGGTTTGCATCTAGTTCCATCCCTCGGTTCTCCCTCCCTTGTTCCTGGATGGGGAGAATAGATAGTGTTGTCGATTCCCTCGCGTCTACAGCTTCGTGTCCGGTCTCGGTATCCCCTTCCCCAGCGTTCTCATCCGTGTTCTCCTCCCGGGATTGGTTGTGCCGAGTCCAGGCCGCCTCACCACTCTCGCTTGTTGAGGGTTTCACCTCATTCTTTTCCTTCCTTGTTGGCATACTCCGCTGCCTCCGTAACTCTTGTGCTCGTGTTGCTCTTAGCCATGGACCGAAGGATTTCTTAGTCTTGTCCACAGATGAGTCCTGGCAGTGCCGAACCACATGTCCCACTCGACCACACGCCGAACAAAACTCCAAAAGCCGTTCGTAGCGTATGAGTACAGTCTGTGATTCAGCTGTATTACCTAGTTTTACCGTCACACATCGTTGGAGAGGCTTGTTTATTTCTCTCGTTATCCGGACTCTCGTATATTGTCCTAGGCAGTTTCCGCCTTCTCCTTCATCTATTTCTTCAACATTTCCCACTGTTTCTCCAATTCGTCGTATGGTTATTGGGTTCATGCACATGATGGGAAGATTATGGCATTGAATCCACGTTGAAAATTCTGTGAACTGAACGTCCGAGGGTTTCTCCAGCCCCCTTAGTTCTTTGAAAGCCAAGTAGCTATCGAAAAAATGCCATGGGCCGTCGTATAGCGCATGGTTACGATCACGTACACTGTTGAAGATAATAACAAACAGGTTGTCTCCCACTATTTCGATGTCTGCCTCCTCTCGGATTCGAAGAATTCTGGGTATATGGAGGCGTAAGGTCTCCCTATTAGCAACTCTTGTAGCAAATATCTTTCCGACTACCAGCATTCCTGCTCGATTTCTATATTTACTCGGCTCCTCCGAGTTCCCGTCCAGCCGTATCTCCACAACCGTTTCTTCCGCTTCCTTCTCTAAATTCAGTTCCGCCACCAAATTCGAGATTTCGTTCGGGTCCATCCTCCGTCAGCCTCCAAAACTTCTGCACCTGGGACGCCAGGGAACCGCTCCTCCCAAGGGGAGATAACGACACTCCTCTAAACCCTAGAGCGGCGGCTAGGGTTTTTCAGCAAGGAGGAAAAAAAATTAATCCGATAACAAATTCTCCAAATTAAATATTATATTTTTAATAATTGAACCTTTTTTCACAAAAAATATGCGAAATTACAATATGGCCCCTAATATTTTATTTTAAGTTTTTCTTTTCACAAAAACATCAATTTTTCTGGTTCTTGCAAGATTTACAAAGACTAAAAAAACACACATTCCATGTTCGGTTAATTAGAGTTGCCACCAAATTTTTGGTCCTAAAATAATAATTTGATGAACGATGGGACAGGGAGGTCCCCGTCGTTGGAGGCACCAGCTTTTAATATTACGTTTTACTGATTGGACATTACCAATTTAAAAAGAAATTAGGATTAGAAGTTTTCGGAAAATTAAAATAAGTAAATAAATAAATAAGTGATAGTACAGGTATTTCCGGGATAACGTGCATTGCGATGACTCCAAGCCAGGGTATGTATTTTAATTATGCAAGTTCATGGAAATTGTGGTGCTTTTATAGTGGGCTTTCCTTTTCTTAAATAGCATCGCTCAATAATTTTGGAGTCCTTCTCAGTTTAGAGTTTATTCAAAGACTATTCGTCTCTTGTGTGCTATTTTTCCAAGTCTTTTCTGTTTTTTATTAAAGTAAACGAGGCAATGTAACAAGGCAACACACCAGAGCTGTTCTAATTCAACCTTTCATTAGTTATCCATACTCTCTCTCTCTCTCTCTCTCTCTCTCTCTCTCTCTCTAAATTGAAGCTTGTACAAGTTATCCCGCATGTGTAAGGACAAAGCTAGTTCTTAAGCCCAACTTGGTGCCTTGATTGTAGAAGAAGGTATGTAAACAAGTGATCCCTGGATTTCATTACTTATTGCAATAATATACTTATTTGTGTTGTTTCCATTCCTAGTTCTAACTTAGTGATTATGACCCAAAACTTAAGAGAACGGCAAAATATCAATAATTCGAATAACTTAACTGAATCAAACCAAAATATTAAATTTGGTTCGGATTTTTTGGATTTTTGGATCGGATCGGATTTCTTTTTCTTCAAAATTCGGATTTTCAGTTCGGTGATTTCAGATTAGTTTTATTAAAATTGAAGATATCCGAAAATCCAAATTGTATTTAATATATAAAATTTTATTTAAAATAAAATATTGTTCAAATACATTTGTATTGAAATATTTCAAATCTAATATATATAATAATTAAAATAATTATTTTAGATTTTTGGATTTTTATGGAAACTTTCGGATTTTTCAGTTCGACTCAAATTTAATTATAAAATATTGGATTTTCGGATTCAAATATTTCAAATTGTTACGGATTTACCCCTTACAAAAACTCAATATCTTATACTCATTTTCGTCCCCGTAAATGTGGCTCAACATTTACTTTTGGACATGTTTTGGACATATATATTAAGAAGGTTGTGTTTTGTGTTTAATGTAGTATGATCCCACTAGATTTGAGCTATTTTTAGTGTCTAAAGAAGGTTTCTTTTTGGAAAGTAAGTCATTGTTAGTGGGATGATCCAAAAGGAAAACGAGTCGCATGTATTGGGACAAAGGGAGTAACATTTATTCGTTTCATTTCCATTAGCACGGCGTGTTCAAAGTGTTGGGATTCGGATGCTTTTCTTCTTTCTTGAAACTCTGTTTTTGGTCCTTTGCTTGTTAATTTGATTATGTAATGAACTTCACATGATTCCAGACACCATGATTTATATAATTATATTAACACTATGATTGCATATTCACCACTCTTTCCAGCAAGCAATGAAGCTAACCTTGGTAATTCTGGTCTTTTCCACCCTATGCTTTGCCGTAAACCTAACTCTCGCAATATCCATGGCGAGGCCCGGTTGTCAAGAAAACTGTGGAAATATCACCATTCCCTATCCTTTTGGAATTGGTCCCAAATGCAGTGCAAACTCCTCATTCGCAGTTATTTGCAAAAATTCGACGGAAAACTCCTCAAGAATGGTACCATTCTTGAGCAACATAAACTTGGAAGTAGTAAATGTTTCTATGTACGGTGTGGTTATAGTGAATCTGCCCGTGTCGCCTATGAACTGCTCTGAAGGGCAAAGAAGAGAATCTCTACCTATGTCACTCACAGGAAGTCCGTTCACAGTCTCAGCACACTACAACACGTTTGTTGTACTAGGCTGCAAGAATGCAGTGTGGTTTCATGGTAATGGAACGCGAGTTGGAGGATGCTTGGCTATGTGTGATGATGCTAATTCTACAGATGTGATCAGTTGCAATGGCGTAAATTGCTGCCAAACATCGATTCCAAGACGAGTCCAAGAGTTTGAGTTCACTTACCAAAGTATTCAAGCCAGCAATAGCAGTTTCTGTGGGTATGTTTTTCCTGTTGACAAGAAATGGTTGCAAAATGAGGATTACAAAAGGTATAAAGGCCTTGTGGATGATCTGTCGAATCCATTTGATCGCGAGTTTGGATTTGTGCCGTTGGTACTTGAGTGGGAACTTGGTAATGAAATGTCTCTCACCAATGTTGATTGCTCATCTCCTCCTCCTCGTCCTCCATATATACATCCTTCCGTTTATGAAAGTAATTGCATGGTGAATACTGATCTTTATGAATACAACAGATACTTAGATTATCCTGAATGCAGATCATTGTTAGATTATTATGAATATCAAATCAGATATTTATCTTATTTTTCCAAATTTGAGTATGCATCTTCAAGAAGATACTGCACATGCTATGGAGGATATGAAGGAAATCCATATATAGTTGATGGATGTATATATACTGATGAATGTAGCAATGCAAATAACTGTGGCAATCAGTTCCCAAATGGTAGTAAAAGATCTCTAGCCAACATTAAAATAACATCCATTGTTATTGGCAGTGTGGTTGGTGTGCTGATTTTGCTCACTGCAGCTTGGAAGTTTGGAAAAGCTATTGCACAGACAGTAAAGGCTATCAAGGCTAGCCGAAAATACATGTTTTTTAAGAGAAATGGAGGCATTTTGTTGGAGCAACAGTTGGCTGCTATTACGAATGGCATTGAGAAAACCAGATTGTTTAGTTCCGTTGAGTTGGCAAAAGCTACTGATGATTATAGTGAGAATCGGGTACTTGGCCGTGGTGGTGAAGGCGTTGTGTATAAAGGGATGTTGGAGGATGGAAGAATTGTGGCAGTGAAGAAGTCGGAGAGGGTGAGCCAAGGTGATGTGGAAGACTTCATTAATGAGGTTGTGATTGTATCACAAATAAACCATAGGAATGTGGTCAAGTTGTTGGGGTGCTGTCTGGAAAGTCAAGTTCCTCCTCTTGTCTATGAGTTCATCCCCAATGGCACGCTTTTCTCTCACATCCATCATCCACACGAGGATTTCCCGTTGTTTTGGGAAATACGGGTGAGAATTGCCAAGCAAGTGGCCGGTGCACTTGCCTACTTGCACTCTGCCGCAACTGTTCCTATTTATCACCGTGATATCAAGTCAACCAACATACTCTTGGATGAGAAATACCGTGCCAAAATATCAGATTTTGGGACATCAAGATCAATTTCTCTTGATCAAACTCACGTGACTACACGAGTAGTAGGCACGTTTGGGTACTTGGATCCGGAGTACTTCCAGTCAAACCATTTCACAGAAAAGAGCGATGTGTATAGTTTTGGTGTGGTGTTGGTTGAGCTTCTAACAGGAGAGAAAGCAATATCTGCTGTTAGAGTTGAAGAAGGAAGGGGTCTGGCCATGCACTTCTTGCATTCCATGGAGCAAAATCAGTTATTCGATATTGTTGATGCAAGGGTGCTCAAAGAGGGCAAAAGGGAAGAAATCGAGGCGATGGCTGAAATTGCTAAAAGATGTCTGCATTTGAATGGCAAGGGCAGGCCAACGATGACGGAAGTTGCACGCCACTTGGAAGGAATCCAAGTAGAGATTCCTGAAAACCAGATCCAAAGCAGCGGCTGCGATCCTGTTGAAGATGTCGACTCTGATGGCTTCTCTTCCATCTCAGAAATCATTGAATCTTCGTCGTCTGATGAGTCTTGACCAATATTACTATGACAAGTTGAAGTATCAACTCCATGCTGAGCAAGCAACCAATAATTTTCTTTATCTTTTTTCTGTTTTGTCATTTACTGTAACTTTTAAAAACTTGGAGGGGTCAGTTTGTAATACACAAAAAGTTCAATGATGAAGTTGCAAACAACAAGCAGTCAAATTCCCCAATTTCCGAATTTTCAGAAACCGTAAATGAATGCGCGTCAGAATGTATTACACAAGTCTACTTATGTGAGTAACAAATTATGTGCAGTGTTTATCATTAAAGACAATAATTTTTTGCCTTATTCAAAGGAAGTGATTTCCAAAGTTTGTGTTGATTATAAAAAGTAAGATCGGCAGCCCATATCAAGGAGCAACGAAGTGACCAAGTTGCCATTTGTCTTCTTTTGTACAACATTCATAATCTGTTAAACAATTACAAATCTAATTAATCAGGCTTAATTATTTATATATGCACCAAAAATTAAATAGCTAGCAGCTACTGGAAATAGCCCGAGTCATTTCATTCGTATTTCTAAGCTCAACAATGGCGACAGCTGCTTCACTCTCGAAGCCTGGTTGCCAAGAGAGATGCGGAAATCTCACCATTCCCTATCCATTTGAGATAGGCTCTGATTGCAGTGCAAACTACTTCTTCACAGTTAATTGCACAGGAAATCCCTCAACGGCCTTCATGAGCAACATAAACTTGGAAGTAGTAAATATTTCTATGTATGGTGTGGTTATAGTGAATCTGCCCGTGTCTCCAAAGAACTGCTCTGAAGGGCAAAGACGAGAAATTTTACCTATATCACTCACAGGAAGTCCGTTCACAGTCTCAGCACACTACAACACGTTAGCTGTGCTAGGCTGCAAGAATTCAGTGTGGTTGCGCGCTAATGAAACAACGTCTGGAGGGTGCATGCCTATGTGTGATGCTAATACTACTGATTTCAGTTGCAATGGCATAAATTGTTGCCAAAGATCAATTCCAAGACGAGTCCAACAGTTTGAGTTTACCTACAAAAGCATTCAAGCTGGTAACAGTAGCTTTTGCGGGTATGTTTTTCCTGTTGACAAGGTTTGGTTGGACAATGAGGATTATACGAGGTATAAAGGCCTTGTGAGTGATATGCAGAATCCATTTGATCAAGAATTTCGATTTGTGCCTTTGGTGCTTGAGTGGGAATTTGGAAGTGGAGAAAGAATCTCTAATGGTGATTGCAAATATCCTGCAAGAGATGAATATGAAGATGAGATGGGCTATTCTGCATATAGCTATGGTGTAGATAATCTTACATCTTCTAGTAGATTCTATTTTTGCAACTCTGGATATGAAGGAAATGCATATATAGTTGAAGGATGTGAAGATATTGATGAATGTAGTGATCCAACACTGAATAACTGCCAATATCCTGTGACCTGCCAAAATACAGATGGGGAATATGATTGCATATATGGGAACCAAAAAGGATATCACAAAGCAACATTTCTAGTTATCATCACAAAAACATCCATCGTTATTGGCAGTTTCTTTTGTGTGCTCATCTTTCTCGCTGCAGTATGGAGGTTTGGAGAAGCTATTACAGAAGCTATCAAGGCTATCAAGGCCAGCCGCAAATATATGTTTTTTAAGAGAAATGGAGGCACTTTACTGGAGCAACAGTTGGCTGCAGTCGAGAATGGCTTTGAGAAAACCAGATTGTTTAGTTCTGTTGAGTTGGCAAAAGCTACTGATGATTATAATGAGAATCGAGTACTTGGCCGTGGCGGTGAAGGTGTTGTGTATAAAGGGATGTTGGAAGATGGAAGAATCGTGGCAGTGAAGAAGTCGGAGAGTGTAAGCCAAGGTGGTGTGGAAGACTTCATTAACGAAGTTGTGATTGTATCACAGATAAATCATAGAAATGTGGTCAAGTTGTTGGGGTGTTGTCTGGAAAGTGAAATTCCTCGTCTTGTCTACGAGTTCGTCCCAAATGGCACACTTTTCTCTCACATCCATCATCCACATGAAGATTTCCCCTTATTTTGGGAAATGAGGGTATGAATTGCCAAACAAGTAGCCGGAGCACTCGCCTACTTGCACTCTGCTGCATCTGTTCCCATATATCACCGCGATATCAAGTCGACAAACATACTCTTAGATGAGAAATACTGCGCTAAAATTTCAGATTTTGGGACGTCGAGATCAGTTTCTATTGATCAAACTCACGTGACCACACGAGTAGTAGGCACATTTGGGTACTTGGATCCGGAGTACTTCCAGTCGAGCCAGTTCACTGAAAAGAGCGATGTTTACAGCTTTGGAGTCGTGCTGGTTGAGCTTCTAACGGGGGAGAAAGCTGTATCTGCTGTTAGAGTTGAGGAAGGAAGGGGTCTGGCCACGCACTTCCTGCTTTCCATGGAAGATAATCATTTGTTTGATATTATTGATGCAAGGGTGCTGAGAGAGGGCAAAAGGGAAGACATCGAGGCGATGGCGGAGATTGCTAGAAGATGTCTCCATCTGAATGGTAAGAGCAGGCCAACAATGAAGGAAGTTTCACGTCATTTGGATGGAATTCAGGTGGAGAAGGAGGAATCAGATTTTTCTCAAAATCAGATCAAAAACATTGATTTTGATTTTGAGTGTGATGACTTCTCTTCCATCCCAGAATCCATTGATTTCGATTAGTTGCAGTTGAGTCCAATTTGTCGTGAAATATCTATATCAAATCAGTTATTTTGCTGTATACGAGTAGATCCGCTTCTGGTTCTGGTGGAGCTGCGGAAAGGGTACCTTGCCTTCAAACCGTTTCCTATTCTGTGTTATGACTATGCTATCTATATTGTTTTTATCTGTACCTCAAACTAAGTTCTGACCTTACAGTCTTGCCATAACTGCATTATGAATACTTTGATTCTAGTTTTATAGGTTGTTTATATGATTTAGGTGACAAAATATGGGTTTATTATTCGGTTAATTATAGTTTATAGTTTATTTTTTTTAAATATCAGTTTATAACTCTAATTTTGATTTAGTTTATTTTATGGTTTGAACTTGAAAAAAGTTTCAATCATATGTCAAACATTGATTTAGTTTTTTTATAACCTAAACTTTGAGAAATTATTTAATTGTAGTTAGCAACAACAACAATGTCAAGGTTATGGCTAATTCTGGTCGTTTTACAATAAGATTCGCTCAATTGATGCATGAGCTTTGTCGGCATGTCAATACGAAGATTTTGATGCATGGACTATTGTCACACTTTGCCAAAATTTGTCCTCAATACTGAATCAAAATAGTCGAGTAATAATCAAAATCTTCGTACTGACATGCCGATAAAGTTTATGCGTCAATCGGACGAATCTTGTTATAAAACAACCATAATTAGCCGCAAATTTGACATTATTGTAGTTGCTAGCTGCAATTAAATAATTTCTCAAATCCGTACAATAATTGAAACTTTTTTCAAAATTCAGGCTACAATTTTGAAAATTTTCTCAAAATTCATACTATAAAATAAATTAAATCAAAGTTGAAGTTATAAACTGAATATGTTTCAAAGTTCTATAAAGTATAATTAACTCTAATTGAAAAATAGTGTAAACTTTGACTTCATGTGTACTTTTTAATCCAAATTTACAAATATTATTTATATAGCTTGTACTTATCTTCGTTGTTCAAATTATAACCCGAGTAAAATTTTTGGTAAATTGACGTTGACTTGTTGGAATCTGATTTGGTAATATTGACGACCTGTATTAGGACAATTTTAAATGTCCTATCAAATTGTTGTCCTTAGCATCTTATGATAAGATACTTTTGAATCTCCTATTAAACTAGTTCGTTCAATATAACACATTTTTCTAGTTGCCAAATCAGCTTCCAACACGTCATCGTCAGCTTGATATAATTTTACTAGAGTTATAAATTGAACAATGAAAATGAGTATATGTTATACTTGTAATATTTGTAAATTCGGACTAAAAAGTGAACATGAAGTCAGTATTCACACTTTTTTTAAACTTCATCCTTCCACCAAAATTGTATTACTTTAGATTTGATATGAATTTTTATAAATATTTGCTAATAGTGTTTTGAGTAGACAAAGGGCTCACCACATGTGAGTGGAGAAAATTTACCCAAAAAAGTGATATATTTTTTATGAATAATTGAAAAAAGAAAATTGTAATACATTTCTTATATACGGAGTAATGACCCAAAAATGTAATCCGTCTCATTCAATATGTAGCACTTAATTTGTATGAATTGCTTTGACTGACATTCTGCAGAAGAGAAATTAAGAATGAGGCTACCTTTAATACTCCATGTCATTTCCTCTCTGTGCTTTGCCGCAACAGCAACTCTTGCAGCAATATCTTTGTCGAAGCCTAATTGTCAAGAAAAGTGTGGTAAAACGGGCGGTTGGCGACGGAAATTTTTTATAACACAGTCGCCGGAGAAGCCCTTGTAAATCTATTTAGAGGGTGCAGTAATTTTGCTCGGAAAGAATGCAACTGAATCGATTGAGGCCGTTTGTACGCTCGGTAAAACACTTCCAAAATTTTCACCTTTTCACCCTAATTTACCGGGATGCACTAAATGGAAATAAAGATGATTTTCCATTTTAACCCTTTTCACATAAAAATCGAATCTATCCATGCGGTGCGGGTACTTGACTGGGAATTTGGTGAACTAAAAGGTTATAGTAACAGTATTTGCACATATTCTTCTGATGATTGTATATCCAGAAAATAGTACTCGCGCTTGTTGTTGCAGACATGTTGACGATGAATGTTGCATATATCCTTCTCTTTGTTACTGCCAATCATCATCTAATACTTATTTATTTTCATATAATAGAGATTATGAGGAACTCTATTCATTTTATTATAATGAATATGGTTATGCATCTTCAACCAAATACTGCTCTTGCCCTCGCGGGTATGAAGGTAACACGTATCTACCAGAAAAATGCATTTACATAAATGAATGCATGTATCTACCAGAAAAAAAACGGGGGGTTGTTTCTGGAACAACAGCTTTCTGCAACTGATAATGGCCTTGACAAGACCAGGTTGCATACATAGCTCCAAAGAATTGACACTGGCTACTGATCACTATAATGAGAACCGCATACTTGGCCGTGGTAGCCAAGGCGTGCCGCATAATGAGAACCGCATACTTGGTCTACATAGGAATGTTGAAGGATGGTAAGATTGTGGCAGTCAAGAAATCGCAGAAGGTAGAGGAAGGTGACCTTGAAGTCTTCATAAATGAAGTGGTTATTCTATCACAAGTGAACCACAGGAATGTGGTTAAGTTACTAGGATGTTGTCTGGAGACTGAAGTTCCTCTTCTCGTCTACAATTTCATCCCAAATGGAACCCTTTTCCAACACATTCATGAGCCAAGTGAGGAATTCCCGTTGACATGGGATTTGAGAGTGAGAGAATTGCAAGAGAAGTAGCAGGTTCATTTGCTTACTTGCTCTCTTCAGCATCTGCGCCTATCTATCACCGTGATATCAAGTCAACAAACATACTATTGGAGGTCTCAGATTTTGGGACGTCAAGGTCAGTAGCTCTTGATCAGACTCACTGCACCACCCAAGTTCTACGCACCTTCGGCTACATGGATCCAGATTACTTCCAGTCGAATCAATTGACAGAGAAGAGCGACGTCTACAGTTTTGGTGTGGTTATGGTTGAGCTTCTGACCGGTGAGAAAGAAATATCATCCATCATAGCTGAAGCAGGAAGGAGTTCAACCACACATTTCTTGCACTCAATGGAGGAAAACGTGTTGTTTGAAGTTCTTGATGCAAGGGTTCTCAGAAAAGGCAATAGGGATGAAATCATGGCTGTAGCTAAGCTTGCTAGAAGATGTCTGCATTTGAATGGGAAGAATGCTCGTATGTTCAAGATAGAGATAGTAGCAGCAGAGAGTGCTTTTCCGATTCTATGGAGGTTGCTGAATCACACAGCTTCTCTTCCATCACCTCGTTTTTGCGAGAAGCCGAGTATCCATTGCTTGGTTAGTGAACCCTAAGAAACAGGGTAGATGAAGGACTACTTTGTATTGATCTTAGTTTGTTGCAAAAATTATGCTTTGTATTCAGTGTGGATGTGTTACATGCTTTGATTGTTTGTTGGTGACATGTGCAGAGAACAAGTATTTGGTGAGTTTATCCCACAAACAAAAATTACTACTCTAAGAGTTAAGACAAGTGCATCAGTAAGTAAGATCATAGGATGGCCTAATGCAGAAAATATGAGGTTGATTCATGGATTTTTATATTGATAGATATGTAACTATTATCCTATTCTATATAAATTCAAGATTCTTGAATATCGTTACATCTTGCTTCATTTTTTCTTCCTGATTTGTCATATGTTCATCTTGCTTGCCATTTGATATGGTTTCCATATAGTTTGATCAATATTCATATATTTAGTCACTTTCTGTAGATCATCTCCAATCATTTAAGGTAGCATGTTGAGTATTTATATTCTATGAACTATTGAACTTTATAGCAATTGTTTTGACTGACATTTTGTACAAACTGATTCTACCAGAAATAGGAAGGAAGAATGAAGTCATCCATAATAGTCCATGTGTTATCATTGCTAAGCTGTGGCATAACTTTGACTATGTCGTCAATATCTTTGTCGATGCCTAATTGTGATCAAAAGTGTGGACATGTCATCATTTACTTTCCATTTGGGGTTGGTTCCAACTGTAGTGCAAATCCCTACTTCAATGTCATCTGCAAGAATTCCACAACACCATTCTTGAGCAGCATCAACATGGAAGTGCTTAATATTTCCATCACAGGTACAGTCGTAGTAAAGCAGCCGGTGTCTTTACCTATGAATTGCTCTGCTAATCTGACTACGGGTCATCTCCCAATATCCCTCAAAGGAAGTCCTTTTAAAATCTCAGCAAGCTACAGCACATTGGCTGTGTCGGGCTGCAAGAATTCAGTCTGGCTGCAAGCTAATGAGACGAATATTATAGGAGGATGTATGTCCATGTGTGCTGCCAACTCCAAAGAAACTAGCTGCAATGGCGTTAACTGCTGCCAAATAACACTTCCACCACGACTCAAGGAGCTTGAGTACAAGTACAAAACAACTGAAGCTAGCAATGATGATAGCTCTTGTGGATATGTTCTCCCAGTTGAGAAGATATGGTTAACAAATTATTACAAAAGCTTTAAAGCATTAGATCGAGGATTGGGATTTGCTCCTTTGGTACTTGAGTGGGAATTTGATGAACTGAAAGGTTATAGTAATAGTATTTGCACATATTCTGATGATTATTGCCTCTCATATCCTGATGATTTTGGCCGCAGATATGATAGAAGTACTGATGATTGTTGGCGCAAGCATTACGATGATGTATGTAGCATATATCCTATTTATTATGACTGCGAATCACCATCCGATACTGCTGCATATTCATATGATACATCTTATCAGGCTGGCCATTCAGTTTATTATTATGGATATGAATACTCTTCAACCAAATACTGCTCTTGCCCTCAGGGGTATGAAGGTAACCCGTATCTACCAGAAAAATGTGTTGATATAGACGAATGCAGGAATGAAACACAGAATCCCTGCGAACCATTTTCTTGTAACAATGTAATAGGGTCTTATAGATGTATTGATCAAAATGCTAAATATAAAGCTCATCTGAGAATAGCATTCATCAGTATTGGCAGTAGTCTTGGAGCTCTAGTTCTACTCCTCATAGCCTGGAGATCGACAAAAGCCATCAGAAATAGAATCAAGGCCAACCGGAGACACAAGTTTTTCAAGCGAAATGGAGGGTTGTTGTTGAAACAACAACTGTCGGCAACTGATAATGGCCTTGACAAGACCAGGTTGTATAGCTCCAAAGAATTGACACTGGCTACAGATCGCTTCAATGAAAATCGCATACTTGGCCGTGGAGGCCAAGGTACGGTCTACAAAGGAATGTTGAAGGATGGTAAGATTGTGGCTGTCAAGAAATCGCAGAAGGTAGAGGTAGGTGACCTTGAAGTCTTCATTAATGAAGTGGTTATTCTATCACAGGTGAACCACAGGAACGTGGTTAAGTTATTGGGATGTTGTCTGGAGACTGAAGTTCCTCTTCTCGTCTACGAATTCATCCCAAATGGAACCCTTTTCCAGCACATTCATGAGCCAAGTGAAGAGTTCCCCTTGACATGGGAAATGAGAATGAGAATTGCAAGAGAAGTAGCAGGTTCACTTGCTTACTTGCACTCTGCTGCATCTGTGCCTATTTATCACCGCGATATCAAGTCAAAAAACATACTCTTGGATGGTAAATACTGTGCCAAAGTCTCAGATTTTGGGACGTCAAGATCAGTAGCTCTTGATCAGACTCACTGCACCACCCGAGATCTAGGCACCTTTGGCTACTTGGATCCGGAGTATTTCCAGTCAAGTCAGTTCACAGAAAAGAGTGATGTCTATAGTTTTGGCGTGGTTATGGTTGAGCTTTTAACCGGGGAGAAAGCCGTGACAGAACTTAGAGCTGAGGAGGAAAGGGGTTTAGCCACACATTTCTTGCACTCGATGGAGGAAAACATGTTGTTTGAAATTCTTGATGCAAGGGTCCTCAAAGAAGGCAAGAGGGATGAAATCATGGCTGTAGTTCAACTTGCTAGAAGATGTCTGCATTTGAATGGGAAGAGAAGGCCAACAATGAAGAAAGTTGCAGCAGAGTTGGAAGCAATCAAAGAGGTGGAAGAATGCTCTTATGTTCTAGATAGAGATGGTGGCAGCAGAGAGTTTCATTCTCTTTCTATAGAGAGTTTCATTCTCTTTCTATAGAGGTCGCCGAGTCTCTCAGCTTCTCTTCAATCGCCCCGTTTTCGCCAGAAGCTGAGTATCCATTGCTTGGTGAGTGAACCCTAAGGAATAGGATAGTTGAAGACTACTTTCTTTCATCTGCTTTGCTTAGAATAAGTTTTCATAACATCATTTTCTGTTTTAACATTTAAGAGTGTGCACTGATCTTAGATTGTTGCAAAAGTTATGTTTTGTATTCAGTATGGATGTGTTAAATGCTTTGATTGTTTGTTGGTGATCATGTGCAGTGAACAAGTACATTGTTCCAAAATTTAGCAAAATATTCACATTAAGCAACAACAAAAAAATGACAAATACTGGGATTTATATGATAAAATCTTGACATTTTATGAAGTAAGCAACAATCTGCAAGTTCCAAACCAGATACAGGGAGCAGTGGGGCATCTGCAGCCTCTTACAGTGCAACCGGTATTTACATACAGGGAAGGCGTAAACACTACCAGAAACAAAAGAATACATACCCTACATACTGCCCAAGCTACATACATCAAGAGGTTTGATTTCAATACATGATTTTTCCAAGATTTATAGAGTCACATGATTACAGAGATTGCTTTATCATATGTCCATGCCGTCAAATATTTCTCCGTCTTCCTCTAGACTCGACTCATCAAGATGAAAGCCTTCACTAACCAAGGTGCTGCCAAGGAGAGCAGGTTGATTAGACTGGGTGAGCTATATAGCATAGAGTTCTGAGTGGTGGATGGATGAATGAACCGTAAATTACCTTAAACAGCTAAAACGAAAGCTTACAACGCGCTTGAGCTTTCTATTGTAGAAGAAGAAATGATATGACCATCTGGAAGGTAAAAGGTTGAAAGATGAAAAAGTTACACATCTACTAAAGAGAAATGAGCTGTTAATTTAGATGTAGTAAGGCTTACATGGCTCCTTTCTCCAGGAATGGATCTGCATCAGCATCGGGGTTGTAGCTGTAAATTTCACATTCTGACAATTTTACAACCTGCAACAACAATAACATAGATGAGCTGCTCTATTTTGAAGCTCTTATCTTTGACATGTTGTATTATCTCCAACTACTCAGGTTTTTCCTTGGTAAGGTTCAGGATACCTCATCTAAAGCCTTGTACAAGGTCTCGAGCAAGGAATCTCCTTCATTCTCCTTAAACCACTCCTGCATAGAATGTCGACGAAACTGAGCATACACAGGAATTACAAGAGAAGTAAAGAAAACCAAAAAAATTGAGGAGCTTCGAATCCATGACTTGCTAAGGAGGAAAAACCACAGATAAACTGATCAATTTAGAATGAAATTGACGAACTGAAGTTGCTAACACACAAATTGCCCAGCTAAATCATCAAGACGGAGAGACGGTCTTACGAGTCTCAAACTACAATTTCTACATGGCAAGTCTAAGATTTATCCAGCAGTTGATATACTTTTGGTTGGTGTTTTATACTATCTAACAATCTCAGGAACGTGCTTCTCAGTCTCACGATAATATTACAGGTTACGATGGGGTGGTTCCTCATGCCAGCTGTATTCAAAGTAATAACCATAGCTATCACAGACTTGGTAGATTTTACCAAAGTTCAGTATTAGATTCATGATATTGGAAGCACAGAATTATAGGCAAACCATACAACATTATAAATGCAATTATTTGTTTTGAGGTACACATTTTGTGGAGGCTGTGAACACTTCACTACAATGTGAGATTATTCACAGATTTGTGGAAATACCTTTGAGGCTTCGAGCATGTAAACATCAAATATCTGCTTAAAACTGTCCCAACTTTCTTCAGTGAAAAATTCGTGAACTCTGACTGCACTGTTGAACCAAAAAATTTGCAGATTGTAGCATAAAAAATAAATAGCAAAAATACATATTCTGAAGCAGCACCAGATGCAGACTTGGATGATGCAAACTAAGAGGCAACATATAACTGACAATTAGTGTTGGGAAATGGAGAGACTTGAACTCTCAGCTCCTTATGAGCAACAGTAATCTAAACTGTCTGTCAAACCTTCTGACAACACTCCCAAAGCCGTTAAGAAAGGATTATATAGCGGGATGCCACGTCGCAAAGAAAGCTGACAGTGGCATTACCCATAATCCTCCTTGTTGAGTACACATCAATAATAAAAGTATTATAAAGCGTAAGATACAGAGTTACCTGAAATCAAAGTCTGGATACATGTGATGAAGAACAAGAAGTAGATAAATCAATGTCTTCCGGCTGCCAGGTTCACAAGGTATGAGTCAGATACATAGAAGATATAAATTCTAACAGGCTTTTGAGATTGATGTTCCAACCTGGATCTACTAAATAGATATTCACCAGGTGAAGAAGAGTCGGTATCCAAAGACTTTCCAAGATGATCAAGAATCTGGATTTGAAACAATAATATGTGTTATTAAGACCAATAAATTTCAGAATCTTGTGAGAAAGACATCCGATTCAGGTTGAAGTGGCTACTGGCTAACAAGTCAAAAGTTTGCAAGATATGACATAGAGACACAAGACAACATTACAGAGAACAAACATAGCAGATAGTAAAAGATGATTTGTCAGAACTAGTATAAATCAGACATCACTTAGAATAAAATAGGCGAAGATCCGTGAAGGAAAATTTTAATGACTAAAAATTAGATTTCAACTGCAGAAAGTGTACTCACCTCATTCTCCAAGCTGAGAGAGAGCTTCTTATCTGTTCCAGTATGTTTGCCTAGAAATAATACATCCAAGAATCTCACATTATCTTTAACACCAACAAAAGTTAGTGTATACTCTCATATTGGTAATCACACTTACAAGAGTAAGCTTCCAAGCATCCTTCAATTGTACGTTGTCCAAGAGTTACATGACTCAAGAAATCATTAATTCTGGGGGCACAAAAAATCAAACTGATTAGCTGACAAGTTCTGGATGCAAATTCACTGATGGACCAAATTTGTCAATCACAAACGAGCTGCAGACAAACATGGGAAAAATAGTTCAACAAAAAATTTAAAAGCATGCGCATACCTGTCAAGAGGAGTGTATTCCAAGTACTTCATGATGTATTTTGATCAAATTCCAGGTTTCGAGCACAATCTCAATGTCTGCACAGATAATGTAGCAAAAAAATCCAAAGTTCATCATCCTAGAAAAGTTAAGAAGTAAAGTGCCATTTGAAACGCTACAATATCAGTTTAAACTTCTCAGTAACATCGAGTGTCAAACTAATTTTGCAACTGAAGCAATAAAGGATAACAAATAATACCATTAAACAGTTTCTCATCATCTACGTTAGCTCATCCTGTTTCGGATTTAATAGCAAGGTTTACATCTTTATGTGTTTGATTGAGTATCCAATAGATCAACTCCTATCACTTCCCGTGTTAGAAAGCAAATCAGAATTTACTTGTTTTTCCCTAACCTATTTTACGGCGCGGAAATTTTTAACTCGCGTAAAATTCTCAGCCAAAAGCAACAAAGTAAATGAAACAATTCCTAACCGAACACATCTATAGT